>SCDT01000863.1:89924-123845 GCA_004143765.1 Drosophila melanica
ATATATATATTTATTGAATAATAATTATGAAATTGTTCTTTGAAGGTATTGAAGAAGAGTATATCTGTCTTTTTGAAACTTCAGACTATAGTCATGTGCATACATCCATTTCAAATTTTTAAAAAAATATAATCTAATAATCTACTTAGGCCTGTTGTTTGCGGTCTGTCCAAAAAAATACCGATTTATTTAGAATAATCGATAGAGATACATCGAATTATAGTTCATAAAATATTGATTTAAATTTGTTAAAAGCGATACAGCAATCTGTGTGATGCATTACAACAACACAGGTCAGACATTAAGATCGGTGAAAATATCATATTGAATGTTATTTTTCAAAATATAAGTAAATGTAGATATCGCTTATAATAATATCGGTTATCGGTCATACCGCATTGATTAAAATCGAAATTCATCAGATAAATTCTTCGAAAATAAATCGCATTTTACTTAAATTTTTCATCTCATAATTGATATAGTTTTGATTACAGATCACTGAATGCATATAGATCGATTAATTTCAAAATAACTGAAACTGTTTAGATCGCTTCCGACTCATTGAAGTTGATATTGCGCAGTCGTTTATACCCGGCTGTGAAGTGTTTAACTCGTTTCTAACTGAGAGTACTTTAAAAAGTTGCATTTTGTGTGAGAAATTTCATATAAAATGACTGCTGCAAGGATATATGCATATATGTATATATAGGTAGGTATGGGATCATCTTGGTATGTGGGTGGGGTGGGGTGGTGCGGTTGAGAGAGGGTGGGGATGTTGGGGTGTTGTTACCCACTAACCTTGTTGGCGAGTTGCGGAAATTGTAGCAGCAACAGCAGAAGGAGCAAACCATATAAACGAGAAAATTGATGCTGCCGCACCAGGTGGACGTGCTGCCCGTCGCTGTTGCAGTCGCCGTTGCTGTTGCAGATGCTGATGCGGATGCGGATGTTGCGTTCGTGTTGCAATTGCTGCTGGCCTCCTCCGTTGTGGTGCCGGCGGTGCCGCTGCTGCTGTGCCGACTGGTCGTGTGTTCGCCCCGCTCTGCCGCCTCCTTCTCGGCGGCCCGTCCCGCACAGCGACCGGCGGCGGCGTTCAGCGCCGTTTCGACAATGATCGACGCTGTCGACGATTTGCGTCGCTGCGCAGTCGCGGCCGGCGCCGACGCTGCGCTGTGCTTTAAGAACTTGCTGAGACGTCGCGCCGCCGTCGACTGCGACGCGGCAGAGCCCAGCGCTGGCGGCGCACTGCAGGTGGAGCGTTTCCGTTGCTGCGCTGCTGCTGCTGCTGCTGCTGGCACTAGCAGCGACGTCGACTGCAGTGTGTCATCCACGAAGCTGATTTGCTTCCACTTCTTCTTCTTTTTCACTTTGGCGGTGGCTTTTAGCAAGTGTCTTGTTCGAAATGCCGGCGTCTGTGTTGCGGCAGCGTTTGTTGTTGTTGTTGTTGTCGCTGTTGCTGTTGTTGTTGTTCTTGTTGTTGTTGTTGTTGCTGCCGTTAGACTCTGGCTGCGCCGTTGACGCGCTGCTGGCGCTACAGCTGCACCTGCTGCGGCGGCGGCGGCGGCGGCGGCGTTGTCGCCTTTGGCCGCCAGTTCAAAACTTTGCCGCACACTCACGCACACATGCACAGACACACACACACAGACACACACGCACACACGCACACACACACACGCACACTCACGCACGCGGCGCTCGTCGTCGACGTCGCGGCATTTGATAAGCGGCTGTTGTTGTTATTGTTGTTGTTTGTGTTGTTGCTGTTGTTGTTGCTGCTGCTGCTGCTGTGTGATTTGCGTTGATTTACGATTTTAATTTAGATTCGGTTTTTGGGTTCGCTGCTGTTCCCGCTGTCCCCGCCGCTTTTTGCTGTTTTGTTTTATGTAATTTTTGTTTGCTGCTGCTGCTGTTGATGATGCTGCTGCTGCTGCGGCAGTCGCCGGCCCGCGGCGCTGCCCAAGCACTTGTAAAAAAAATTGTCAAAAAAAAAATAAATAAAATAATGCACTTAATATGCAGCGCTATTTGCTGTTGTTGTTTTTCTTTTTATATATAGATATATTTATATTTTGACTTTGATTGAAATATTTATTTGTGTTGTTTTTCTATTTTGAGCGCGGGGCGATTTGTTGTCTGTCACACACACACACACGCACGCACACACATGCACGAGACGACAGCGACGCAGCGCGCTCTCGCGATGCTCACAGCTGCAGCGACCGCACAACACTGGCACCAATCGAGCCAGCGACGCGCGACGCCAACCTTTTGTGGGAGAGCAACGACAGCGACAGCGACAGCGACGACAACGACGACGCCGATGCCGATGCCGACGCTGACGCCGAGCATGCGAGCAAACGACCGACAGACCGAGCGACCACGCACGCCGCCAAAAGCCAAAGCCAAAGCTAAAGCCAAAGCCAAAGCCAGCGCCAAACGGAAGCTGTGTGGAGACTGAATGAAGTGCGCAAAAATAGTAGAAGAAGTCGACGCTGACGCTGACGGTGGCGCTGGCGCTGACGTCGGTACATCGAACTTGCTGTGTGTAGGCTGTGCATCATTTTATTTATTCTACTCGTTCCCCAACTGAAGAGAGTGTATTGGGTTTGTGCAATCATCGTCTTGCTGGCGATTTGAAACTTGAAATTTTTGATTACTGAATTTGTTTTATAATACTTGTTGTTCAGTTTTTTCGTGGTATATAGCTTCACTTGAATTTCGTCACACGATAGGTTCTGCATTCGAGAACGAATAATTTCTTTTGTTTTTTAATTCTTTTTTTTTTATTGTTTTTTTTATTACACGGTAAAGTGCTGTCGGTTACACCCGACTTGTATTAGTTTGAAGCTGAAGTTTGAGTTGCTTAAGCGCAACTTTAACGTTATTGTTGTTGTTGTTCTTGTTGTGGGAGGCTGCATGCGCAGAGAGCAAATGCTTGCAATTTTGTCAAACTCTTTTTTTTTGCTTCTATCTTTGACTAGTTGTTTTTGTTTCTTATCGGCTGCTCGGCTGCTCAGCTGCTCAGCTGTTGTTGTTGTTTTTGTTGTAATTGCCGGACAAACGTCAACAACTGTTCGGGAGCGAGCGAGAGAGACCCAGTTGAAAGGCCTTTTAGTCATCGTCTTTTCTCTGTCCCCGCTGTCTCTCATTGCGCAGCAACGGAAAGCTGCGCGCTCTTCTGCCTCTGCTGCTGCGCTGCCAGCGTCAATGCTGCTGCCGCTGCTGCTATCATAGAGCGATTGCTGTTGTTTTTTGTTGTTGTTGTTATTTTTGTTGTTGTTGTTGCGCATTGCACTTGAAAACTTCATTTACGCATTGCTGCGCTTCTTTGCATCATGCATGCCCCTAAGCACTGCCCGTCCCGCCCCGCACCGCCCCACCGCGGCGACATTCTAATACGGAATTGAATTTGCATTTGCTACGGGCTTCGCTGCTGGTTGTTGTCATCACTAACACTGTGCAACCAGAGTGCAACTGGGAGTGCTAATCAAATCAATCTTCAGCTGGTCGATCGCTGCTTGAGCCAAATTTGATAACGTATTTCCCTTTTTCTATGTACACAGTTTTGTAATAAAATATTAACGACTTATTTTATAAGATATAAAATAAACAACAACAAAATGATCTAAAAAATTGCACAAAAATACAAATCCCAGGTTAAAAAGCTATGAATGTTATACTTTTTTTTTAACAGAAAAGATTCTATAATCATTATAATAATATTTATATTATAATAATAACAAGAAAGTAAATTTTAACAATATTTTTTAAGCACTATACAAATTGACTAATTAGGATATACAAAAAAAATGTTAAGAATGTTTCAGTCGGGTTTGAAAAAATTCAAAAAAATATTTTACGTCTTGAACTGGGGTTCGAACCTAGAACGTGCTACAAAAATAAACAGCGTGAAGGACAGCGAAATACAACTTGGGTTATTCAACAAGAATTTTAAGCAATAGTTGAAAACTGCAAACAAATTCCAATAAAATTGCAGGACCCAATATGCTCTCTTCACGAGTAAACGAGTAAGTAATGTGAATTGAATGTGCATATTCGGAATTTAGTTGTGTAGAGTATTTAACTGAGTTGGTCGCTTAGCGCACTTTAATAACATGTACAAATGGCCAGCTAGCGGCATCCCCCCAACACCGAATCATGTTTTGCCATCTCCAATGCCGCTAAGCAGGTGAGCCGCGCTGCGGCGACTGCTGCAGTTGGCTGGCATTTCGTTATTGGCTCTTGAGCCGGTTCAGGTGCGTCGAGGGGTCCATCAGCGTGTCCCTGGAAAGTTTTGAATTACTTGCCAGGCAATTTAATAAGAAACGCACACTCAAGATGCTGCGACCTGCGACCTGCAACCCCTGACCTCCTGACCCCTGCCAGCCAGCCAGCCGATTGCCAGCTGTGAGCCGCGGGCTCGCGTTGCAATTATCCAACGCTTGTTTCCGCAGCCCATCTCCGCCTCGAGAGTTATCCATCAGCGGGGCAACGCGGAGCCGCGCGAAGCCACGCGAGCCACTTGGCTTAAATGAAAATTGCCAGCAACAACAATGGGCAATCGGATGCGCTGATATTAGCTCCTTGGTGGCTAATTTTTATGGCGGCGCCTGTTGTTGGTCTCGGCCAAGAGGCCGCAGCTGGCTCTCGGTTACGTTCGCTTTCACGTCTACGTCTATGGCCGTGTCCATGTCCGCGTCCACGTTTACGTTTGCATTTACGTTTACGTTTACGTTTTATGGCTTCTCGCTGCGGGCCTTGTCACTCTCCAGTTTTTACTTTGCATTGCCCTTTGCCATCATTTGCATAAACCCGCCCAACTGCCAAGATCTGTCAAGATGAGCTCTTGAGCACTAAACAGCCTGCGGTTCGCTCTCGGACCAATATACCCTGCCATCCCCCCTCGGGGCTCAATTGGTCTAGGCCGAATTTACTTGAGCTTTGGCCACAAAACAAACAGCCAAATCATTCATTCAAATTCAAATTTTAATCCAGGCTTTCAAAGTGAAATTATTAGTTTTGTTTTTTATTGTAGCCTAGCAATTAATTCTCAGTTACCGAATTTTAAAACCGGAGTCACAAAAACCGCAGGCTGCTAAAATTCAAATGCTAAAAGTTTCGACAATGGTTTTCGCAAAAATTCAAAACTTTGGCAATATAAATTAAAACACAGCAAACCCAACTTTAACTGTCGCCGGATTCAATTAAATTTGTTATAAAAAACTGCATAGTTTAATTTAATTTTAAGTGTTTTGTTTTTATGAAAATTTAAGCGCTCTGCGAAAGGTTTAAACTAAAATAAAAAAAATATGATAAATATTGTTAAAAAAAAAAATTAAAAATAAATAAAATGTAATTTTGTATTTGTGTAACTTTTTAATATTTTCTATTGCTGAGAAATATTTTTATAAAAATATTTACAACTTTGTATAAAAGTTAATCAAAATTATATGGAATACTTTGTTTTTGCTTAGAGCAGAAAAACTATTTTGACACACCCACCGTTTTGCTGTAGAGTATTAAAAACTCGCTGCGGTTGTTCTTTGTTTCCGTTTTTTTTCAACTTTTTACTCTTCCTTTGCTGCTGTTGTGCTTTATGCTCTGTGCTTTTACGAAAAACAACAACAACAACAGCTACAACAATAATAACAATAACAACAACAGCAGCAGCCAACAGCAACAGCAACGAGGCGCAGCACAACTAAATAATGAATGGAAAATGGCACCCAGGAGGCACTCGCTTTACAGATATAGTAGACCCATAATAGCAACAGAAAACAACAACAGCAAAACAAAAAAGACAAAAAAAAAAAAAATAACAATCATATTGCACGTAGCTTTGGTCTGTTTTCATGTTTTCGTTGTTTCAGTTGTTGTTGTTGCCCTTTGTTGTTAGAGTTCCATGTGAAAAGCCAGATTTTTTGGGAGCTTTCAGTTGTTAACAACGTTTTGTATTTAGTTGAAAACAACTCTCTAAATTGAACAGTTTAATTTGAGAAGCGAATCTATAGTCAAATTTATGCATGAATATATATGGAAACTATATATTGAAAATTTTACTTTAATTGTTTAAATTTGTAGGGTATTTGATCTTTGGTGCATTTGCGAAAACAATTTCATTTCGTTTTGGTTGATTTTAATGCTTTCAATTTCCTGCGCTTTGAACTCTGTTTTCGTTTGAGATTTGCTGCTGAGTGTGTAAATGTGCGTGCGTCTTTGTGTGTGTTAGGGTGTGTGTGTGTTTGCACACATATACAACTGTATGTGTAGTGGCCATGGCACAGAGCAAACTCGACTGCAGTTCCTGCCCAGCGGGTGGGCGACTGCCAGGCAACGAATTGCATACGTTTTAAAATATTTTTCTCATTTATTTATTTGTTTTTTCTTCGCTTTTTTTTTGCATGTATTTCTTTGTGCATGTTGCAAAAGTTGCACTTGATAACAAACAGGCTGCCACAGCTTGGGGCCAAACGTTGGTTTGCCTCTCGGACACGCCCCTTTCCGCCCAGCCCCGCACCGCACCGCACAGCAGGCTGGTGGATGGCAAGGGGAAAGGGCAAACGGAAGGGGCGTAAGTCACCATGCGGCTGAATGCAAAAGGGGCCCAAAGTTAATCATAAAAACTGCCAAAGCGCAAAAATGCCAAGGTTCAACATGTTGTTGATTGTTTTTCCGGTTGCTATCGGGCGCCGCCTCTGATCGACAGCAACCGTTTATCGGCCGCTCGGCTGGGGCGTGCCACGCCCATCCCAGTCACCCAACCAGTTGCGCCTTGTCGCACACACTGCGTATACGCAACATATTAAATTGAACACTGCGACCTTATTGACTGTTATTTAGGTTTAATCGAAGCCCATTTTAGCCCAAAATTGAAGGCAAATGCGACCGTTTGAACTTTATAAAATTTGTATTGGCTCATTTAACAGCTTACCACAGAATACCGGAGACAACACGTCAATAAATATAGAAAGTGGAGTCTGTCACTTACCTAAAAAGACACAAACGAAAAAAAAAACAAAAATTAGTTTTTATTAGAGTTAATATAAGTTATTCAAATTAATAAATTGAATGAATAAAAAATCTTGTATTCTTTTTATATTAATATATTATATTGGAATTATACTTGATTTAATTTTGATTAAATAAAATAATTATATAAGTGGCAGATAAATAGAGAATATGATAAAAATGAAAACATATTTGTATTATATTTCCTTTTTTATTATAAATCACATTATTTAATCATAAATTATTATTAAATATTTCGTTGAATTACTTGCTTTTCTTTTGGGATTAAAACTATTGAATTGTATCTTATTTTATTTTACGCTGCTTAAAATTATTTCATGCCCAAATAAGTGCATTTTTGAGACAGCCAATTTTTTATTTTTTTATTTAATTATAAAGTATTTTTGTTTTCATCTATTGAAATCGTTTTTAAATTATTCTGTCTTTTTTTTTGTACATACTTTCTGCAGTAATTTTATTTAGTATATTTAATTTTTGTCAACTTTCGTTTGCAGTTAATTGTATTAATTCATTAAATAGTTCGAGAGCTGTCACACGCTGTAAGGTGTTTCAATTAGGCGCTTTTAAAAGCTTCCACTTTGTGTTAATTCTGTTTCCAACGCGGCGCCCCTTTTGGGGTGTCTCTTTTATTACTCCCAGGGGGGGTGCATTGAAAAGCTTTCCGTTTATGTGGTTCCTGACCCGCAGCAACAAGAAGCAAGGTGCGCATTCAGTTGGCCAGGCAGCTTTCCAAGCTCTCGAAAAGCTCTATAGCAAAGCTTTTACCAGCCTGTCTGAAGTGTGTCCGCGCTATGAAAAAGCTTGCGGATGTTAAAAGCCCTGGAAAAGTTTCAAGCTGCCAAGAATTTTTTTTTTTTTTTTTAAGCTTTTCAGCTTTTCGACTTTGCAAGTTTGCAGCTTAAACCCATTTCCCTTTTTACCGATTGCCCCACGTTCGAGTCCCAGTCTTAGTCCCTGGCGTGTCCACGTACAGGACCCCGGCTGATTGATGCTAGCCAAGTGTTTGGGTTGCACGTTGGGCCAACTTGACGGTGCTCAAATGCGCCTTAATGTGCATTATGTAATTACAACTTTAAGTCGCTCAACGAACGATACCAAAGGCAGCCAGTCTTCCCCCTTCCTTCCCCCACTGCCCCTCCACCATCCTCGAGTGCGGCCATTGTGTTGACACAAATCAAACGCCGGCTGCCACTCGGTTTGCTTAGCTCTGAGAACAAATTAAACCCACCCCACCCCTCAGTCTCCTACACTGTCACAATATTGGCAGGTAAAAAATGCCGTGCAGCGTGCTCGACATTTTATTTTTCTTTCTTTTCTTGCTGACTTATGGAAAAAACTAGGTTTATTGAAGTTTCACAAAGGAAGCACAATATTTTTATAATTCTCAACGTGAATTGTTGTGCTTGAAATAAGCGTTGTGAATAAAAATCTATGGCTGCTTAGGATTAAGATTACAATATTTTCTTTAAATAGGAATTCTGTGCTCAACTTATGATATCTTTACCTCAGCCGTGAAATAATGGGCAATTAATTTAGATGATTTAGGGACAATATTCTTGAATGGAATCGCGTATACGAATTATGTTTTATTAACATGTATTTGATAACTAGTTCGCACTCTACTAACTGTTTTTATAGGAATTTATTTGTCACGAGATAGATAAAAAATAAAAACCTGGGAGTTCCCTTCTGTTATGGGGTACACTGAATACAGGTTATCACTTAGTCGAGCACTTTTCGTTTTTTGCTTTTGCGCTTCGCATTTTCTTGCTTACTTTTTTATTCATGTCGTTTGTGTGCTTTGTGACATTATTGAAGGTCCTTGCTTGCAGCTGTCAGCTTGTCGGCATGTCCGTATGTCCGTTTCGCCCCGGTGTTGCACGTGGGGCGGTTGTTGCAGCACTTTGTTGCGCACTTTGCGGCTGCGTTGCCTCAAGCGCCAGCGCCTTTCAAACAAAATCAAGGCTCTCGCTTTTATTCTCTCCTTCACACACACACACACACACACACGCATACTCATACATTCGCCTTCTCACTTTAATGCAGATTTCACTGCTGCTGCTGCTGCTGCTGCTGCTTATTATCCAATCTGCTTGGCCATATTAATTAAGTGTTGATACTGTTTGGCATATGTGTTACGCGTCGTATACGCAATTTTTAATAATATTTTTTGTTGTCATTTTAATCTTTTTAATGCGACTCACCTAATTAACAATTTATCATTGTCAACAAAGTTAAATGGGACTTTTTTGCAACCATTTAACCCATGCATATTTGCATAAATTTGTGCACCCTGTTTCCTATGATTAAGGGGAATATTGACTTGTGCAAAAAGTCTAAAAAAAACTTGGAGTCATAAAAGGCACAAACAGGATACTTTTGTTTTCTTTTTTTTGTAAAAATTGTTTGTTTTTTTTCGATAACCCCAAACTAATAATTATATCGTAGAACTGTCAATAGATTTATAATATTTATGTTTTTTATATTTGTTTTTATTTGCGAAACCAAAGTACTTAATCGCATTCCTCAGAACTGGCATGTTAATGGTCGAATGGAATTTAAAATAATTAGAGATTGGCAATTGAGTGGTACTTATATACATATATAAACATATACATACATCGTGTGAAAGGAGATTTCTGTGCTGGCAAGTAAAGTGTTTGGAATTGCGACTCGGCGCAGTTAATTGAGGCGACACACAATAAGGTTAGCCCCCCACCCCTCTGATGACCTTTTTCTTACGGCATTCCATGCTGGATACTCCCGCCACTTTTTGCTCAGTTGTCGTTCGCGCAAAAATGCCTTCATTATCGCCGAAAAGTATGCAACGCGAATTTGATATACAAACAAAAAGGCACGCGCGATTGCGATGTCTTAAAAAGGGTTTCCTTAGCCGACTAACACCCCAGTTAACCCCGCACCTGCCCCGCCATCTGCCAGCCGTCACCCGTATCTACACATTTTGTGTATTTCTTTTGTTTTTACTGCGTTACTGCGGGTCTCGTTTGCCTGTTTGTCATTGAATCCCATCCCCCAGTTTGTGCTGAAACTGAGCGCTGAGCGCCAAGGGTTACAGGCAGCGGGGTATAGCGTGGGGTGGGGGGGAGCCGGGGGGAGCATGTTGTCTCTGCTTCCGTTAGGCCTCTAATCGAGCTCCCAAAACGCCTTCAGCTGCTCAGTTTAATTTAGCATTAGAATTGCCCATTGCTTGGCACAGACCGGGGACAGGGCAGCGGGGAAGGACATTGAAAAATACTTGGACACATATAAATGGAGTCCAAGTCAAAGTGGAACTTGGGGCTATCCCTGGGCAATGGCTCCCTTGAGGTGTATCCTACTCTACCTCTACTCTCTCTCTCTCTCTCTCACTATCTCTTTCTCTCTCTGTGGCTCTGTCTGTCTCGCTCAGTTTGTGTTGGTCTTTAAAAATAATTTTTATCTTTGTTTTGCCGGGCCCATTTGTCTGTTATGTTTTAAATAATAAATAAACTGTAAACATAAGTCACGCATACATAAAGCGCAAAAGTTGAGCCCTCGGCTTTAAAGAGATTTATGCGTACACTCCGAGAGCTGAGCCCGGCGGATGACGACCTTCCAGTCGACCGCCCGTCCGCCCCATGGGTGGTTACGAGTGGTTGCTCCGGAGCAAGCAGGAATTTAAAGCCAATGCCAAATAGTTAAGTTCTACATTCCCCCGTTAACAAAACCGCCGGAATGCTTATATGCGCTCTGACGGAATGCTGCCAGTAAATTGCAGAGCAAAGGCAAACGCATAATATTTGAGTTTATTAGCAATAAATATGCTCACTTGCCGTGCACTTCACATGCACCAACTGTTAATTAACGCCCCAAAAGGAGGCGCGACGCAATTGCAGCACCGACAATTGACAGCTTCATTATAAAATGCGCCGCATTTAATCGACAGTTGAATGCGGATATAATTATTCACATCGAAAACTATCGGGGCGGGCATTCAGCGGGAAACCTTTATAAATTATATATGTTACATGATCAAGTTTCATTTCACCCGCACTCATTGCCGATTCAAATAAGCACTGTGCTACATAAGAAAAATATAATTACTACCCAGATATTTCACGATGATAAAAAAAGTTGGCTGCGTATAAGAATACGTTATTGTATAAATTTATAATAAATTCCTTTATATATTTAACATAAGTTTATTTATTTCGAGACTATTTAATTCATTAATTTAGCTTTTTGTTTTTTACGGTCAATGTTATCATTTCTTTGCCATCTAGGAGATGGAGCCTGAGAATGTATAAGATACACCAAATTTTTTAAATTATAATTTATTTTTAATAAACCAGATATGTTGAATAATATAATCTATCATAAGAAATGTATGAAATGTATTTTGTTAAATATAAAAATATTTTCATTAATATGTCACTATTATTGTTGATTTGGTTAAACAACACGAACTCAGTGTTCAATTTGCATAATTAAAAAACACAATATTTATTTGTCAGTTTGTTGATCATTTCTTTGCAAACAACACTTTTTTTTGTCATTTTATATTTGATTTCACACGACACAAATTCTTGTGTATTAAAAAGTATTTTATGGTTAAAAAGGTTACTTAAATATATTCATGAATTGTGCAAAGAACTAAAATATATATATATATATATTTGTGATTATCGTTTTTGTGGAAAATACATTAAAATATAAATATAAACTTTATGATAAAGAAATCTCAGTCAAACAAGAAAACTATAACTATAATGCTGCTGTCTACTCGTAAAGATATTTTAATACAAATCGGACGAAGAAATAACTCGGCTAATTTTTTTATGTCTGCACGCGCATGAAAGATTCGCCATGCTTTTAGCCATGTCTAATTGCTTAATGGCATTTCGTTTGACTGCATAAATTAAGAACTAAACAAATTTAAATAAAAAAAAAAACTGTTGCAATATTGCATTGTTAATTATTATTTTTTTTTCCTTTTTCGTTGCGCGAATGGGATTAAGGGAACACGAGCTGTGCATATATATTATATGGAATATAAAATTTCAGCGCACACTTTTCTATTTTAATAGGTGTTTATTTGCGGCTTAAAAAAATCGAAATGAAATTTAATAAAATAAATAGCTGAACAGTAAGTAAATAATTGCATAAAATGTGTCTAGATGTGTGTGTGGGTGTATATGTGTGTGTGTGTGTGTGTGCGACAACTGACAGGTGTTTAATACTTTTTGTTTTTAAATAATTTAAGGCCGCGTTGCCAAGTTCAATATTGAAATCAACATTCGATTTTAGCGAAAATTCGCACCCTTTAATTAAGTTCGGTTACTTTAGATAGGATAATTTCTATAATTGTTAACCTGCTCTTGCGATTGCAATTAACTTGGCTAAGGTCTGGCTGCTCTTTTTAATATACTCACAGACTTTTACACGTTACTCTCTATCTCTGTGTCTCCTTTTCTCATTTTCGCTGTTGTTGCCGGGGCTCGAACGAAAACATTTAAATTTAATTATACGACTATGACAAACAATTTTGGCATTTTGACAACAAACTGGTCGGTGGGTCGAGGTGACGGGTGGCGGGTGGCGGGGTGGCTGTTGGATGGTGGGGCAGCCGTCCAACGTTGACAACTGGCAACTGTCGAACTGCGAATGACATTTGGAGCGCACACGGAGCGTATGCGCGATTTGTCCCGCAGCCAAAACAACAATTAACAATAAGATGAGCATTTTACAAGGGAATTCCGGGCATGCAAACCCTGACACGGTGGACGCCTGGCACGCGGCGGCAATAGACGGACAAGAACACGGATGCGGACGTAAACAAGCTCATTAGCCGCAGGCTAAAAGGGAGCACCAGCTACACAATGTTGTTAATCAGGGATTGTGGCTGCTGTTGTTGTTGTCGTTCTCCTTGTTTGTTGGTAGACAAACAAAGCGCATTAGTTAAGCGGTTTTGTGTCAAAACAGTTAAACTGCTACATTTTTAAACAGAACACACAAAACTTTCTGTTTACAATACTATCGCTTTGGCCCGCGGCAGTTGCGAAATTTCAGAAAACTGTTTTATCCCTTAAAACAGCAACAATAATGGTGGGGTCGCAAACCTTGACAAATAAAACTATCCTGTCTGCTGGAATATTCCAAATATCCTTGAGATAAGTTTCAAATAGAGAAAGAAGAAGAAAGCCAACTATCTGATAAACAACCGCCTCAATTCAGTTGTTGTTTTTTTAGTGCTAATTGTCATACATGAAATCGAGGGCTATATGACTTTTGGGCCAAAAGATTAAAAATGAATTTAATTTAAAAAATACATGTGTTTAATATGAAGATTCAAATCATGGCCAAAATGCCATCAAACGTTAAAATCGGTTTAGTCTTGACAAAGTATAAGAGTTTGAAATTTGGAAGCTGTGGCCTATATGATTCTTGGCCAAAAATTTGACCCCCTCTTAAAACTTTTTCGATAATAAGTGAGGCGAGACGGGGTTTTTCACCCAAAAATTTAAAAAAAAAGGGTTTACCAAAAATGGGAAAAAATTTTATTTTAAATACTGCTTATATTTTTTTAATGTAGAATCAAACTAGAGATCAAATCATGATTTAAATGCCATCAACTATGAAAATCGGTTCAGTTTTGACCAAGTTATGGGGGTTTGAAATATAGGCACTATGGATCCGAGAGCTTTACATGTCAACATTTTTGTGCATTTTGTCACGATTTTTTACCAAAAATTTGACCTCCTCCAAATCGGGTTTAATGTTGTTTTATATACTTATTATGGCAAATACAATCGATTAAAAGTACAAATTCCAAATTATAAATTTTGAAAAATTTTTTTTTTTGAATATGAGTAAGAGGGGTGGGGGAGAGGGGATACATAATTCTTTTTTTCAAAAAAAATTTGTTTTTTAAAAGTAGAGGCATTGTTAAAGTAGAATCAATCTTGAGGCCAAATCATGACAAAAATGCCATCGAATTTGAAAATCGGCTCAGTTATGGGAGTTTGGATACTTGATTTTTTTCGAACAATTTTTTTAAATGTATATTTAATATAGAAGACATATCATGACCAAAATGACATCAAACATAAATATCGGTTCAGTTTTGAGAAAGTGATTGGGGTTTGAAATTTTTCAGCTACGGAATGAAAATTGTTATCGATAAATTTTTAAATTGATAAATTCGGATAGACGAGCGGATATAGCATAAACAATATACTCGATTAACTTTGGAAAAGAATTTTAAAAGCGGTCCGTAAACCTGATCATATCCTTTTGATATTGGTAGGCACACTTTAGAGCAGAGGACAAACACATGAGCTCTCGAGTACTTACCCGAAGAGATCGGCTTCGCTGCCCGGAAAGCTGATGCGTGGTGACAAGGGCGAGCGTCCGGCTCGCTTGAGCATGTCGTGAAGTCCTGGTGGGGCGTGTATTGGACTTAGGATGGTGATCTTGCGATTGGGCGGCGCCAGGAAGTTGCCGCTGAGTGTCAGCTGGGTGCGCATGCCCGCCGAGGAGGAGCTCTTCATCTCGATGGTCTCGGCCGATTTGGAGATGAGTATCGAGGATGACTGCTGCAGTCCCAGCTTCGACATGGACATCTGTATGCCCGACTCGGCCAAGCCGCCATCTCCGCTGGCCGCTGTGGCGTCATCGATCTGCGTCGATGCGCTCCGTATGCACTTCTCCGGCCGTGCGCCGCTTACCGGCGTCGCCGCGGCCGCCGCCTCCGAGTGCGCCGACGTCGAGCGGACAAATTGGCGCACGTGCTTCTGGTGAGCGGTGAGAAAGCCGGTGTGCGCCTCCGGCTGCTGCAGAAAGCTCTGGAACTTGGACTTGCTGCCCACCGCCGCTGTGCCGACGCCCTGCGCTGTGGAGCTCACGTATCGCGTGGTGCTGCTGCTGCTGCTGCTGCGCTGCTCGCTGGTGATGATCGAGGTCGATGACTGCGCCTTCAGCTGCTGCGCCAGAGCCGCCGCTGTGCTTAGCATGTGGCCGCTCTGCTCGCCAACAATCGCGCTCGACTGCAGGCTCTGGCTGCGCGTGCTGCTCGACATCACCTTCTGCTGGCTGTGCTGTGTCTGCATCTGTTGCAGCTGCACCTGCTGCACTTGTTGCTGTGTCTGCGTCTGCGTCTGCGTCTGCATCTGCAGCAGCGTCTGCGCTGCGGCAGCGGCAGCGGCGGCGGCAATGCTGCTGGTGCTGCTGGTCACGGAATAGGAGCGCGTTGCCATTTTGCTGCTGCTGCTGCTGCTGCTCGATGTCTGACTGTACTTTTGGGTGTGTGTCAGCTTCGACTGCTGCTGCAGTTGCTCGGTGAGGGATGCGCTGAAGACGCTGTCGTCGCCCGGCGAACTGAGCTCCACGTCGGCCATGGAGCGCACCTCGTCGGCGTCGACCTCGCTGGGCGTTGTGATTATGTATTGGGGCGGCGGGGCGTGGCTGCCGCCAGGAGCTGCTGCTCCATTGTTGTCGCTGGCGTTGCCGGACATTGCGTTGGGCTCGGTTTGCTTCTGGCTTCTGGTGGTCACGATTCACACTCTTCTGTGGGTTGGTTTCTTTGGCTATGGAACACGAAATTTGTTTTTGTTTTCTTTCGATTTTCTTTCTGTTTATTTGGTATAATTTTAACACAATTAAAACTGCGACTGTAACTTGAACTCATCTCAAACTCGTTGCTTCTCTTTTATTTTACAATCCCGCTTTCTCGCTCGCTCTTGAAATGTTGCTGGCATCATTTCGTTTTTGTTTTTCTTTCATTACTAACAGTTCAAAGTTTATTAAAACCATCAAAAACGCGATTCGATCGATTTCATTTACAATAAAGTTTCATAAAACTTGCTTTATGTTCATTTTGCTTATCGATAAAAGATTTACATTTTTTACTTTCATTTATCGATAGCATCACACATAGGGATATTGAATCGATACTGTCAAAAACGATAAAATATTTAATTCGATATATATGGAATTGATCGATATTTAAATTACTTTCCCTCAATTTTATTTATAAAGAATTTAACTAATCAATATCGATATTCGACATTCAATGCGGTATAGCCCATATTTATATTTGATATATTTGATATATTTATATTTTCTTATATTTTCGATATGACATTAAATAATTTCCCCGATTCGATATGCACCCCCAACCCCAAGTAACGAGGGCTCATTGAATAAATTTAAAGCAGGATAATATTAAATGTTGCGATGGTTTCGATAATTTATGATAGTGATAGTAATAAAAGTATCCATACTTTCGAAAATTATATCGATAGCAGTTAATAACAAAATTAGTTTTTGAAATTTACGAAAGTTGTATTGTTGTATTGAAATTGACGATAGTATATTAAGGGCCTGCATAACCAGCTTGAAAGTGGTGGCATTTAGATAATGAACTAATTTAAAAGAAAATCGCAGGAGGAGCTCAACTCACTTTAAAAGTGAATACTGGAATACAGTATTTGACAACTTTTGTGCAGCAGCAAACTGTGTAGCGCACTGTTAAAGTGCGTCAACATGCTGTGGCATGTGGCCACGTACTCAACGCCATCACCAAAGTTGGTTCCAACTCAAGCGCAACATGTAGCCAAACAACATTTGCCGTTCGTTCTGCCAAAACTTCTGCGCGTTCACAAGCGCCAACACCTTGTACTCTTCCCCAAATCCCGCTCAGGCGGGCAGCTGTAGGCCTTGGGCGCAAAAATTCATGTTTTTTCTCTCTATGGTTTTTTATTTTTGTGTGTTTTTAATTTTTTTTTTGCGGCACTAACAAGCTGCATAATTAAGAGCACACATTTTGGGGCCAGCAACTGCGAAGTGGAAAACTATGGAGCGTGCACTTTGACCCTGAATCACAGCGAACTATAATGCTAATTGATTTTCCAGCTGTTTTCTTTTTTGCCAGGTGCCTGAGCTGGATTAAGCTAAGTATACGATGGACCAGGCGGGTCGATGGTGGTTGTTGTTAGTTGATTGAATTTGGACACAAACATATCTATGAAAAGCGTACTTTTCAATCACTTGGCAGAGAGGAAAGAGATGTGGCAGCGTTATCATAAAGCAATCACGGCTAATGCTGCCGCTCCGCGTGCGGCAGACATTCCAACTGTAAAGCATATTCAATGGAATGCACTTTTTCAATAGTTGGCGAACTTGCAATCACATTAAATCAGGCCATCAATGTGCTGCCAAAGCGGCAGCTTCAGAAGTTATCTATACTAAAAAGCATTTAATAGTTTTTCTAACTTAATTAGAGATAATATATAAAAATTTTAGTTAAAATTTAGAATGGTAATTTTCGAATGACAATCAATAATCTGCCTCTGTAGTAATCGTAATACTAAATATAAACAAAACTATTTCAAAATATCAATAATTTTTCGGTCGGTAAAATGAATTTGCAAAATTATGTTTAGTGCCCAAAATAATGTATTATGATAATGATTAGCATCGTTGCATCTTTGCTATCGATAATAATAATGTTAGTTCGAATTTTCTAGCCAAGCAGAGCTCGTCAAGTTTCATCGAATAATAAACAGGCGAATTGTACATAAATATTATGGATGCCGTCATTAATGATTTATCTAGATGAATTTATTTATACGGCTATCGTTCGATTTCCCATATTTCAAATGTTAAACAAAGCCAACATAATGAATGTTCTTGATAGCGATACGAGCGATACGGAACGCCCCCTGATTTGTGCAGTAACTTATGCAAATTGCAAGTGCTTTGTGCAACAGAAATCGAACATGCCCCCATTGGGGGTCAGACCTTTAAGACATTTGATTCGCTTGTGCTTCTTTGAGCCTTCTAACCCTTCCCGCTTCCCGCACCGCTGATCAGCTGAACTGTGGCTGGCCCGGGACCCACTCAAAGTAATTACAGAGCCGGAGCATTGATTGCATAATTTCAGTTATTGTGGCGCTTGTGTTGAGCGACAGCTGTCGCTGCATTGTTGCATAATTCCCATGCAAATGCAAATCAAATTAATTTTTTACGCAATAGCCCCGAACGCTGCCCCCCGTTTCAGCACCGCCTACGTCTATTTGCACTTCTGCCCGGGCTGGCTTCAATTACGCATTATTCGCCAGCGAGCAACCAGCCGGGCGCATTTGATTTGCTTACTTTGCTGTCCAGTCTTAAAATCAATGAACAGCAACAACAAAGTCAATTTGCATGCACACGGCAAGTTCAACGCGAATTTGCAACAACAATTGGACGCTACTTGGGAGTGGCATAAGGTAAGACTATCAGATACCTGTACTGTCGTCACTGAGGTAATCACATTTTATTCAAGTTCAAAAAAAGAGAGTTTTTTTTTAATGAAAGCTTTAAATTAAAATGAATTTGATACATCTAAATTTAGCTTGTAAATAAGTCACCAATAATAATAATAATAATGGTTTTTTTCAATAAATTTTGATTATGTGCAATTAAGCTGATAATAATGAATAAAAGCCAGCCTATAAATAGAAGAAAAAAGTCACTTTCTTGGACATTTTCTTAGAATTTTCAAGCTACAGACATTAAAATAAATAAATTGGTATTAATTATACTTAATTAGATTTTTTCTTCGAAATGTTCAAGATTGCAAAATAAATCAATAAATATTTATTTTTGCTCACATTGTCAATAAAAATAACTTGGAATCAGTCATAGTTGACACAACTGTTAATATTCAAATGATATCAAACAATGAGCCCACAATTTGTATGCCTAATTTACTGTGTAGAATTTCTAAATAGAAATTTCTGTTGAAGGTTGCATGTTTCCTCAGAAGCACAACTTGTTCATTCCTACGTATATCCCTTAAAAGGATACTCAGTGTGGGTACAACAAATCCAGCTGCAGTAAGCGCATATATGGGTATGTGCTGATTGCCACGCCCATCATTAGCACCGCCCACAGCCGATGTACGACTTGGCAAGGTCTACTAAAGCAACAAGGGCACCATTGTTAGCTAACGGTTTTTTTTTCATCATTTTTTTTATTTTTTATTCAGCGTCGTATGCTGTCAACAGCATTAGCCATATATCAAGTCGACTTTCTGGGAAATGAGCCCGAAAGCAAGAATTCCCAAAGGGTGTCGCTTGAAGCAAATCATTCAACCTTATTCATAAGCACTTGACATGAGCTTTGGAAATTTAAAAATTCCCAGCTGCAAATCACAAATAATTCAGAAACTGTTGTTAACAGATGTTTCCAGCTGCCGACGGCGATTATCCATTGAATTAGATATCATAAAAAAAAAGTAAATCTTGCAAACAGCTCGACTCATTCATGTGCATGCAGATAATCAATCTCTAATTGGCTTTTAAAAACAGCTGAATGCATTCGTAATTACAAAAGCATATTTTAAATATGAACTCGAAATTGATAGGCGGTTCAGTGTTCATTTGCAGATGTAAATTGGTCGTTACGTTGATTTAATTAAATGTGTTACACATTCTTCTCTTCTTCTTTTTTTAATTATATCAAACTATTTGAGGTAATAAAATGTTTTTCTGAGTTTTTTTCTTTTGAACAACTGGTTCGGTTCATGAATTACCTATAGGTTATGGGTTTATTTCGGTTGAGCTGCGTTGCCAACTACCTTCAAAACACTTAAGGGCTAAAATAACAGTGCCACAAACAAAGTGAATTAAGCAAAATGAACTACAGATGGAACTTGGTTAGTTGTTGTTGTTCTTTCATTTATTCATTAATTTGCGCCGCTAAATAGGCAGCGATAATTGAATGCCAAGGACAATAAATGACACTTGGCATTTGCAATTACGGTCCTGATGTCGCTCAAAATTAGCCGTTTTCATTTTTATACTTTTCCTTCTGACCTTGCTGCAAATTGGCATTGATTAAAATGCGCTTATTGTAAATTTGTTTTTTTTATATATATATATATATATTTTTTTTTGAGTTGCTTTTCGCAATGTCTATTTAAAGTTGACCGAGAATTTTTAATACATTTGGCATGTGGCTGACCTTCAAGTTGTGTGTGTGCGCGCGCGTGTGTGTGAGTATGTTTGTGTGTGAGTGTGTGGAGGGTTGAATTTAATTTGGCAAACATCAACAGCAGGGAGCGACGCCTCCACGCGAAATTACAGCGAGTTTACAGCACATTGAAATAACAAAAGCATCGAAGGCGGAGATAATGGATAAAGCTTAACCCCAATAAAACTACAGCTTTGAAGTTTCGTGAAAGGCTCACAACAACATATACAATCAAGCTATATATACTCAACTTGATAGCTTGAACAAGTATATGTTACCATAGATCTAAGGTTTTATGTAATACATATAAATGTTTATGTTTAATAGGTTTGCAAAGCTGTCGCTTTTAATTAAAATTTTAAATTTTAATAAAAACAAGTTGTTTTATTTTTTAAATACAAAAACACTACATTCCCAAACTAACGTAAGATTTGATTTCCTTAATACTTTAGTGCTTTTCCATAACATGTTTACAGCTACCACAAAATACATTTAAAGAAATTTTGATCAGTAAATTAAATTAAATTAAAGTGAGTACGAATGTGTGGAATACCCCTGCGGACTCTATGAAGTCAATATACTTTTGATAAGACAAATAACGAAAAAAAATTTGTTTGTATAAAAAATTCATATTTTTTTAAAGATATATCAGTATTCTCTTGTTATACGTTAAAAGAAAGTGATTCACTCAGTTCTTTGTGAATAAATAAAGGCTTGAATCCGATTTATTTAATTGGCAAACCCTTTTTTACAAGGAGTCGGCGGCCTAGAGCTACAATTTTGAACAAATTGGCCACTGTTAATCAAATATTCTGCATTATTGCAGACGAGCCGGGCATCGAACTGGCCGGACCGGACACCGGACACCGGACACCGGGGCCGGCCCCGGATGCGTCTGGCGCTACGTCTAATTTGTGTAAATTTGTCATCGTAAATTTTTTATATGCCACCACTGGGGAGCCTGGCAATTTAATCAAAGTTCCATTAATAATGAAATTCCGCCGCGTACTGCTAAATGAAATGAGCCAACGAACTGAAATTGTGGACGCCGTCCTGGAGCAGCTCACATTACTTAAGCTGGTTTAAGCCGTGCGTGCGTTGTTGGCGTCAAGGAGGCGGGGCGGGTCAGGTAGCTTATGGGCGAATGGGGTGAAATCGGTCGTCAGTCGCTTCTTAAAGGTAAAACGACCATCAACCGACACAAATGGCAGGCCAAAGTCAATGCCAAAATTGAAGTGCGACAAACAGCAGCCCAGGTATTTAATAAGCTCGAACCAAAAATTCTTTGCGCCGGCGGAAATAAAACTGTCCAGCACAATTGCTGTAGAGGATATCAGAGTACAAGACTTGCCGAGATCGTAATTAGCATAAAGACTTAATTGAATATACATATCTAATGTAACAACAATCTGTATCTATTTCACTTAGTTGCTTGATTGCCAAGCAGGAGCCCTATTTTGTTGCACACTGTAAATGAGCTAAGACCAAAGCTGAGCCACTGGCACGCGAAAGTGGTAATCAATGAATTCAAAAGCTTGGCGGATTGAGGGGCACGCAAAGTACATAGCTTGGCGGAAGGGGGCCCTATTTCGACGAGGGAGTCGGCCATAAATTTGCTTAATTTATTGTGCGTGCTGTTGCGGGGCTTTTGGCTTTAAAGCCAACGCCGATGAGAAATATTCAATCGAATTTGAAGTGAAGAGCTCGAAGACGACAATGAAGACAGCGCTGGCAAAGCTGTAGGGTGACAGCAGGGCGAAGGAAAGAAGAGGAAGCCGATGCCGATGCCGGTGCTGGTGACGGTGACGGCAATGTTGCCACAAAGCCGCAAAACCAATTTGATGATGGGGTTGAGGTTATAGTTCACTTCAAGCCGGGCGAAGGCTGACAGAGGTCGGACCTTTTTAAGAGAAGCTCGTTATCTGTAACGGTCTATGAGAGAGGGATGCGGGGGCGAGGGCGGATGTGCTGGGGGGAAATGCGGCCAGGTAAATCAGAAGCAGCACTCGTCAGTTTATTGAAAAACTCATTAAGTTTTGTGTTGTGGCTTGGAAAAATTCATCAATATGATTTTTCATCAGTTGCATTTTGCTTTTCGCCAAACCCAAGGAGATTTATTTTTTAAATAGGTTAAAAGTAAAAATAATTCGATTATTGTTTTTTTTTCGTAACTATCATTGTTTTAGGTTTGATTTTAGAAACAATTGTAAATGTTTCTTTTCACAAAATTAAAAACCTTTTTTTTAAGAAATTTACATTTTGGCGGTTTTTTATAACTTAATTTAAGTGCCAATTGTTTGGGTTTTTTCTCTCCGTGTACTTAAATGTTGTGCCTGAACTTGAGTTGGCTAACAAGATGGCTTAATAGAACTTTCAAGTTCAGAACTCTCCTCATTATGTGCAAGTTATACGAAAAGTTTTCAATTGAAAATTTGCAACCAGCTTTGCAGCAGATCAAAAGGAAAAGTTGAATGAATGGATGCAACTCAACATCTGATTATAAACTTGGCACATTCAAGACGCTCTTTGCGGCTCTATGAATAAATTATGCGCAAATGGATGATTCATTTGTTTTCGCAAATAGTTTGAATGGCATACTAACAGCTACTGTTATAAACTTAATCAAAAGCTGTAAGTTGAAGCTTTTAAATCAGATACTTTACAATTAAAGCTTATAAATAGAATATATTTAAGAACTTAAGGCAACAGGTATTACAGATAACTAACTGATGATGTTCCTTCCAACCTTAATTTCAACTATTTTCAGCTGTTTTTCACTGTGTACTGCTGCAAAGTTTCTAATTGTTTAATTTGTTTTCATGGTTGACAAATATTGGCAGCTAGCTTTTCATCTTGAAGACGTTGCGGCTTAAGCATACTTCTTCTATTTACCTATTAGTAGGACAGCCTGCAGGCTAGCTGTGCAAAATGTTACGTAATCGCCAATCATTCCATCAGCCAGTCAGGCAGTCAAGTCTGTCAAACAGTGGTTGGTTCGGCTTGAGTTGGGTCACCATCGCCAGACAACTTTCTACCCCCAAAAACACACACACACACACACACACACACAATTGACAGGCCAGGGGCAGCAACAACAACAACAAAAGAAAAAAACGAAATATGAAAGAATTACGAAACATTCACGTTCGATTGGGGTAAGTGGTGTAGGCGGTTGGCTGGGGAGCTGGGGAACTGGGAATGGCAGGACGGAAACGCAACACGAAATGCAAAATCGATGTGGACGCAAACTTGAGGAATTTCATTTTTGTGTGTGTATTTTTCAGCATTTAGGCGGCTTCAGAGCTTTAAAGGAAGCTGCCAGCCTGAATGCCTGACTGTGTGCTGGGGGAAATAGCTTTGTGACACACACACACACACACACACACACGTCAGTAGATACTGTGCACGCTTGTGTGTGTATCTGTGTGACAGACAATGCAAACAGCTGAAGCGCCGCATTTCAAACGTGTGCCGTGAATTCTATGTGTGCAGGTGTGTGTGTGTGTGTGGGTGTTGGAGAGATTTTTCAGTAAATTGTTTTGTACACACACACACACACACAGACACAGGGACTTGGGCATAGCTTATCACAAGCCATGATGTACATGCATCAACTTGGACAGATGAGCATTCGTCCAAAATTTTTGCTGACTATTCGTTCTGTTCTTTTTCCCGCTGTTCCACTCGCAGTGAAAATATTTATGGGCTCTTCCATGTGCACACACACAGACTCAACCACAACATATAAAAGCACACAAGTGGCAGGCAATTTTGTGGCATTTTGCGACGATTCCACGTTTTCGTTGCATACATTTTGGGGCTGGCAATTATATTACATAATAATTCAATGAATAACAAACGTATAAGCTGCTGGATGTAATTTGTCCCTTTCTTCTCCTTGGCCTGCTTATATATTATTTGTCACCTGGCCAAAGCAAGTGGGGCATTAAGCACGCTCGAGTCGAGAGTGCTTGACAATACCCTACATTATGTGTCTTAAGCGGCAATAACGGACATGTTTCAACATAAGCTCTGCACTGACAAAAATTGATAGGATCAATCTAGATAATACAAGTATAGCAAAAAATTGAAGCTTAATTTTTCAATGGGAAACAACAGCAGCGCGATAAACCCCATTTGATGCATTTGATGGTAACAGGGTATATCAACAACACAATTATCGACTGAAATTATTACAGCTGCCGGCAAGTAGGCAATGTAATAAAATCAGCGGCTGTCTGTGGCAGGAGAACTACAAATGATGAGCCGAATGGTGGAAAAGTGAGCCGGAAAGTTTTACTCCAGCAGCTGTTATGTGTCTCACGCACACACACACACACACACACAGGTACAGCATAATCTGTAGGCAGACAGACAGATAAAAGAGTGTGTCGCATTGGTCATCTCTATTTTGTGCTACTATTGCTGAGCATCAGAAGGGTGAAGCATTTGTTTTTTCAGCTTTCAAAGGTAATTAGTGAGTCTATTTTTGCTGGCATTTCTATGTGTCGGTATGGTAGTAAATTCGGTATGATTAAATCCAGTTTTATTTATAGCTTTAAGCAAAAAACAAGTTGGCAGTACGAATGCCCATATCCCAAAAAGTTGGCAGATCAACAAATTTAAGAAGCCCTATTAACTCTGGAAAAATATAAGTAGTTGAACACACATTTAAATGAGTTGGCAGGTCGTATGAGCAATGTTTACCTTTACTGCACCGAGTTGGCAGCGTTGGCAAACACCTTATCGAGTTGACAGTTCTTGATTCAATGTTGCCTTTAAAATTTGCTTTTCACAATCTACAATTACAAAATGGCGGCTTATCATCAGTTATGCAAGTTGGCAGCGCTGTCAGTTCAATTGAATCGATGGCTTTCGTTCAGTTCATCACTTATCAGAATTGATTTCTCATTAGTATCCACAATATACTAAGATTACTTTAGCCAGCATCATCATTGTGTGCTGTCTGTCTCTCTCTCTCTTTCTCTCTCTCATATATGTATCTCCTCTGTCTCGTTTTGTTGTTTATTTTTTGAGTCAGCTGCTTTTGTTCCGCCGGCCTCCTGTATAAATTTATTGTTTATTTTCATTTACTTGAAAACATTTTTATGCGCTGACTGCGTTTCAGTTTTCAGTTTGTGTTTGCTTTACATTCGTTACGTTTCGTTGCGTTATGCTTTGTTCTATCAGTCTCTGTTTTAACCTCTCTCTCACTTTCTCCATTTCGCTCTGTCTTTGTCTGCCTTTCTCTCTAGCAGCTCTTTGCATCGTTTGTCGCTGCTGTTGAAATGCCTTGAGGCATGCCACATGCTTTACACAATATCAAATTTTTTCATGCATATTTCATTTGTTTTTAATTTATTTGTTGGCCTTTTAAGGACCACCCAGCTCCTTATTAGTACCAGGACATAAGCATCCACCCACCACCAATCGCGTCACCTTTCAAGTTGCTCTGTTGCTGTGTGCACCTCATTATCTGTCACGCCCACTATTTCTATTTTTCTAACAGTAACTGAATGACCGCCCACCCCACACACCCCCTGCATCGCCCTCGACCGCTTTGTGTTGGTTCATATCTATGTCTTAGGCAGCAGCAGGTTTTTGGTTTGCGTCTATGTTGCTGATGTTGCTGATGTTGTTGTTGTTGTTGTGGTTGTTGCTATCACAACGTGCGTAAAATTGTTTATTATTATAATTAATAATGTTTTTATTTGTTGTTGCTACCTGAGCCCAAACACACACACACACACACACACACACACATCAGTCGCGTCAAGATGTCTAACGGGCAGCAGCACTAATTAAATTATGAAGTGCTTTCTGCTACATTTACCCCACAACGTTGCCCCACGCTGCCCGCTTCCTAAAGCATCCCATTCGCATGTAACTAGCACGCTATGCACTAGTTGTTGTTTTTGTTGTTGTGGTTGTTGTGGTTGTTGTTGTTCTTGTGGTTGTTGCTGCTGTTGCTGCTGCTGCTGCTGCTCAAATGCTCAGCGAGGCGGCAACCCTTGCGCGCAGAGCACAGCAGACGGAGTGGCAGGCGCAAGTTCCCGACGGCTCGACAGCCCGACAAAAAGGGAAGCGGAAACGGAAGCTGTTTGTGCTTGGGCTGAGCTTGTGAGAACTCAACACGATACGACGACACGACACGTCTTGCTGCCTGCCTTTGTGTGTGTCTGTCTGCGTGTGTGTGTATGTGTGTGTATGCTTTTGTTGCTGCGCGCGACACGGCGGCTTCTTTGCAACTTTTTTTGTATACAAATTATTTAGCAAATAAAATGTAAGGGTCAACAGCAGCAACAAAAGCTACAACTACAACTACAACAAAAACACAAACAATAATAATTATTATGCTGACTCGCAGTATTGGCAGGCGCCTGGCAATTTAAGCACAAACCGCTGTCCGCAATTTAAGCAGCACCCTCATTAAAAATCGTTACGAAATATGAATGAAACCTAACATAATCCCCGCAAAGCAGCCCACCTGCTTTTCTACCCTATTCGGTTGAAAGTTTTCCAAAAACTTTTTGTCACATGTGCATAAAGTGCGTGGGACAAAAAACAACGCAAAAAAAGACCCACACATAAAAACAAAGAAAATATTCCTTGGAAATGTAAAATTGCAAGCCAAGTGAAATTTGAATTTATTCTACTCTACTACGATCACAATTATTCTACGTATAATATAACAGTTAATTGGCTTTCAGTCGATATTTCAGAAAACCCTATTACTCAAATAATATCCGGAATACGGAATAAGAATTCCAGATATATTTCTGTGACATTCCAAAGAACTGTTCGCTTTAGCAGAATTTACCAGGTAATAATTTACTTTCATGTCAAATAATTTAACATATTATAAATTATTCAGCATGTTGTTCACATGAATTCTAATTTCCAGTAAAAGAGAAACACATATATTTATACATACAGCATGTCTAGAATATTCTTAAAATTCTGTTCAAGTCAGAGTATTCCACATTCGTTTCATAAAAACCTCAAAATCTTGGCACATTACTTGTGCTTAAATACTCCGTTTTATTCCGTTTTTTGGTTTGCCTTTTTTTTTCTGCAGCTCTGATTTGTTCTTGTGGCGTGTCATTCCTTGGGCTTTACTTAACTTTACATAATTTGCCAGAATTCGCTTCTGTGTGTGGATGTGTGTGTGTGTATGTGTGCGGTTGTGTGTCGCATTGTTGTTGCTGTTGCGTTGTTTTGCCCCGTTTTTGTTACCAGTCATATTTGGCATAATTAGGTGAGTCTTTCATTTTCATATTTATGCAAAAGGAAATTTGATGTAGCACTCACCCACCACATCCCTATCCCGCCCACTCCCCCCAACCCCATTGCCGTTCAAATTTTACGCTCAACATTATTCATAACGATTTGTGGCATTGTCTATAGAAGTCAGCAAGTATATGGACCAATTTCCAAGCTGTGGCCCAAAGTTGTTCCGGATGCTGTTGCCGCAATGTTTATCCTGTGTATGTTGAAATACCCTACATTAGCGGGTTAACATAACTTTTCTGTACGCCTCGAAGGATAGAGCTTACTGGCTAGTTCAGTTCTTATTTTAATTTCTTACTATGAAATTTGACTAATATTGTAAACTTTATCGAGATTCTTTGCATGAATCTGTTATTTGAAACCTTTATAAATTCTTGCAAGTTTCTGAAAGTGCATTTAATTTTCGGTGTTTGCATATTTGTCTTGCTTTTGTGCGTTCATTCTTGTTGTTTGTGTTTGCTTTTTGCTTTTTAATTTGCTTGTGGCATAAAATGGCCTCACGTGTGCGCTTGTATGTGTGTGTATGTGTGTGCGTGTGTGTGTGTGTGACGATATATACCCCAATTGCCCATTGCCGCTGCTGCTCAGAGCTCATTTCTTACAGTGTTTTTATCGATTTTCATTGTTGGGCAAAAAGTAAATTGCGAGGGCAGACAAAATAAACGACAATAAAAGCGCAGGAAACATGCTCAAACCAAATAAGTATCCAAATACAACAAAACAAGCTGATGATGTTGCTGATGTATCTGTCAGTGATTCAGTCAACAGGTTGCTGCTTAGTCGGCCCCCAGGATGTGGCGCGTGTCGCTTGTATTGTGCCCTTATGACATTCTCTCCCCTTCTGCCTCTCCAACTGTCTCCCTCTCCCTATCGCTGTGAGCTTCTGAGCTTCTTTTCGCAATTGCAACGGAAAAAGAAGTTCGAAGAAGTGCAATTGCACAAAGGATTTAAAAAGTTATTCTTCAATAACATTTACAAACGGAAATTGATCTTCTTAGAAATAGTTCAAGCATCGTCTTATTATATTCATGCAGATGCTGCTGTGAAGTGGCAATAAAAATTTAAAGGAACTGAAGGAAAAGAGCTGCGATAAATTGAAGCTATACGGAATATAAAATATAAATTAATTTGCGATAGTCCGAAGCCAGCTTTATGTAAACAGCAACTCACTTAGCCGCGGCACCTAATTCATCTAAAAATACGTGCGTGTGTACAAAATGCAACCAATTGGTGGACAACAGCTTAAAGTGCTCGATATCCGTGTAGCCACCTAGGAGATACCCCGTTAATTTGATTTGTGCATGATGGTATACAGAAAATTAAATTAGGGGTCTATATATTGTTGGGTTGAATCTCTCTTCTGTCTCATACATATTTTGCAGAAAATCATGATATCCTTTATGGCTAATTTTTAATGGAAACAGGGTATACAAAAGCCCACTAACAGGAAGTCAGACAAAGTGGTACTGGCTAAAAATCAATTCAGAAATTCGATTAAGTTGGTGTGGTGAGCAATTTTCAGGAACATCGCCTTTGGGCTTTGGCCGCGCTGAAAGCACATTTTTAATTAGAATGTTGTCAGACTGGCCAAAAGCTAAAAGTGGCCCGGATCGCGCCCTCTGTATGCCGCATTTACGTGCTGCTGTTGCTGCTGCTGCTGCTGCTGGCGTTGGTGCAGCGCGTCAAATTTTCGTATGTGCAACAACTTTTGGGCCCCCTGGCGGCGCGCGCAAAATTTGATTGGTGGCAACTCGTGCATCCAACAACAACAACAAAAACAGCAATAACAACAATAACGACAACAACAGAGAGCTTAGCTGCCTGCTCAACGGCTTCTTTAATGCATTTGCTTTTGGCCAATGTGGTGCAGTTTTTGCGGTTGAGCTTTAAGCTGTCAGCGTTTGCCGGCTTGCGGTGGCAACGTGGAGACGCTAATCGCTGTGAAAACGGCAATTGGCCAGTGAACAATTTGCTAAATGGGAAACTGACAGCAGAAACTTTAACTTCTTGGCCAACAGAGAACAGCTTTCAAGTGCAAATACCTCAGCCTTTTGTGACACAAATTCCTTGTTACTAGAATAACAAAGGCTTTTCACGCAATCCTTCTCTCTTTGACGGGGTGTTGATGCCAGGAATTTTAGGAGATTGAGTCGGTGAACTTGATATGTGCGCTCCATTATCATTGATGTTGAATATTTGAATTTTATTTATAATATAGTATGACTAGGTTGGCTCAGATTTGAAAATATATATTGCCCAATGCTTATCGAAAAGCTATTGGTAAATCGAAAATCTTCTATTCCTAATATCAGGACATGTTTAAAATAAGAATAGACACTTGAAGAGATTTTTTTTTATTAAGTCAGCAACAACTACAACTAAGCATCAGTTCTTAAAATATATTAAATATTTCTCTAACTATTTTGAATATAAATAATAATGGAAATTTTACCATATATTTTTCTCCACAAATTGGTAAAAGGAAAATGTATACTTTAATGTTTGTAAAAGTGCAAAGCAAATGGAAAAACAAATCAATCAGGCTTGAGTAGGATATTCAGGGAATAGATATAGAATAGATGCCAACTTAAGGAGCCCACTAATCTTTTGGCAGTAGAGTAGAGACGGCAGCTAGTGCATGCTCAAAATCATGGACAAGATATATAAAAGTGGACAGGACATGTATTTCAAACATGTGAGAAAGAAATATAATTTCTGCTTGCTGAAGCTTTACGCTTAGCACGGCACCCACTGGATCTGCCCAGCATCTGGTCGAGATAATACTTAAGGACAATATATGATTTCGTTGTTACTTAGAGCAGCTTCTTTTTTTTTATTATAAGTGGTCACGAATTGAAAGGAGTATATTGGGTTTGTGCTATGTTAAGAGGCAAAAAAATTTGTGTATATACGCGTGTATACAAGGGATGCAAAGTTCCAATATAAATATCGGGGCAAATATATATTATCATATCAAAAATATATGAAAATGGATTATAAGTGATTTAAGATATTCGAATATTGAGGCATTCCACATTTATTTTATTGAATATCATATTGTTATTCACTTCAACTTTACATTTCTGAATCGATATAATATGGATATGACCGTATCGATATGCATCCCAAGTGTTTACCCGTGTCATATAATATGTAACGGTTTTTCGACAATTTATTTATTTCCCTCAGTTTCAGACATATAACTAAAAACATTTTATGTTCACTGAAAACGTGGCATACACCTTGGGGCCAGTTAAATTTCACAAAAACAATTTGAAAAATAAATATTTTTTTCAAAATAACATTATTTCTCTCTATTATTATTAAAAGAGACCGTTTTCGACTGTTTAAAGCTGCTAACGAATATTGCACAGTCGTTTATGCCCGACTGCAAAGTTCTTGCTTGCTTTCTTCTTTTTATTTGATTTGTTTTTTTTTTTTTTTTTTTGGTCAAATAAAAGTGATTGTCGAATAAATCAGCTTAAAGCTGAGTTGCGTCCAACTATATTTACTCCTCTGTCTAACTTTTAGTCTCGCTCCGTCTCTGTTTCGGTCTGCTGCCTGGCCAAGCCATAAACGTTGATGCGCTTAAGGCTCTCCGAGCGACACTCTTATGGAGCAGAACGAATGGGACTTGCATACGCACTTGTACAATCCGCACTCGGATGTCTAACCGAACACTTTGGCAGCTATCTGTGTACGCCTCCAACCATCTATTATACTTATGCATGTCCCTGTTATCCTTGACGCATATTTTCGTCATATCCAGCTGAAGCTGGTTATCCGTTGCTGTGCTGTATTCCTGTGTCTGTGTGTGTGTGTCTGTGTGTGTGTGTGTGTGTATATATACTGCTGGCTAGTACTGGGTTGACTGTCTGGTAAATGTTATTCGTTTCTTTTTAGATGACAGATCCCATACACATCTCCAGCTGCACCTCCTGCTTTGGCTTCAGCTCCTGCTCCTGTTCCATAACCATTTTTAGTTCCATTTTCGTCTTCGTCTCGTCGCTTGTCAGCGCTTGGCATCAAGTTGACAGCGTTGAAGCTCTCGATGTTTGATGCCTGTCCTTTTTACTTGTTGTAGTTGTACACGTTGCTCCGCTTCTCGCCCCCACCCCCTACCCCCCTTCACTCTCTGACCTTGCCTGCTAATGTTGTTGTTGCTCTTCCAGGCTGACACTTGTAGTTTATTCAAAATATTTGCATTGCTGCGACAAGCGACAAGCCGTTGTGGTGACACTACGGGGGAATGGGACAAGGGTCGGGTGGTTGGTGGTGGGTGGTGTGTCTGCCATTGTCTACGATTTATGACTGACAACTTGATAGGCGGTGAAACGCAGCCGCGCAATTCGTAGGGCATGTGGAAAAATGGCTATGGCTGCATTTCCGTTTGAACTTGATCCGTTTATTTGCCGGATGCTGCCAGCTTAACACCAACTGGTGCGACATTTAAAGAATCCACCGAGAGAATTTTTGTATTTCATCCATTGAAAGATAACGAATACCCAATACCCTTCATAAACCATTATATACAAGACTATCTTCCGTTATATGTTCTCAATTAACTGTTGTTAGGGTGTAATAAAATTGCAAATTACCCTTTGGCAAGGGTATAAAAATGTTTAGCTGACACCGAGTCACAGCCTTAAGTTCTTGTTGTTGCTTATCAGATTGCTGATTTTCTGTATACCTTTCAGAGCCCCAAAAACATGGCTACAGTTGTTACATGCGCAGCCATAAACATTAGCTGGAGCAAGCTATGCGGCAAGTGGGCGTGGTCAACTTGATTAGCGACATAAAACAAGCTAATGACAGCCCTCATTATGGCAACCTCGGCAGATGCGAGCCAACTTCGGTAAGATGCCAACTAAGAAGCAAAGCAGCCAACAAAGTTTTTGGGGCCATCATTTATTGGTTACTTACCCCACATCCCGTTCACTTGCCCTGCTTTCATTCCCCCAAGCACACACCACACCACACACACCACACACACCGCACACACACGTGCGCGCACATACATGTAATTAATCATGCGCCGCGGGGGGTTTCACAGGGGATTTTTACTTTAAAGCAGCTGCGGGCGCGCGGAATTAATAAATTTTTGAATACACACACGGTGGGGGCGCTGGGGCCGGCGGGCGTGGCGGGTGGCGGCGCGTACAGATTGTGTGGCAGCAAAAGAAAACCCATAAAAATGATGAAAGACTTACGAGGCGACGACAGCGACAGCATTGGCAAGCGACTAAGGCAAGAGTAAAAGTATAGTCGGTGGCACGCTGCGTATACGTAATGAATGCAAGCAAAACAAAACGCCAATAAAATGTCGAGAGAAACCAAAATGCCATAAAAATTGCACAAACACAAACAAACAAACGATACACGAAGAAACCACACACAGTTCATTCCTCGTGGTCGGAATGGCCAACAATGAGTGCTCGACTTGAAGATACCACGTAAACGCAAAAAGCCGACATGTAAATGCAATAGTAGGAAATGAAATAAATGAGATTTTATTATAATAATTTGACTCAATTGTTGAGTAGGTTCTTTTTTACCAATTCTATAGGAAATTCCAAATATTCATCGAATAGATTTATAAAATCCAATTGGATTTTTTTCCAAATAATTTCATTGTGCTACACTGAATTCATACATTCAATATTTTGTGTGTCGGAAAATGTATATTTGTATAATCAACTTCACGTAGAAGTGAATAATGGCACTTTCTGAATAGTGCCCATTCACTTTACAGGACATTTCTAGGTTATCTGATTAGCAGCTCAGCTCAAAAGGTTGGCTGGACTTTGGCAAAAGTTAAAGAAAGTTTCGACCATTCATTGCAAATGCCAGTCATTATTAAATCAAATTGACAGGGGCTCATTCGTTTTCCAATTCGTTGCGCACTTTCTGCACCATTGCGGAACATGGCAAGAACGTGCAAGTGCAAGGTGCCGTGCAGCATATACAAGTGGCAAGTGGCACGTTGCACAATTACAGTTGCTGTTGCTGTTGCAGTTATTGTTGCTGTTGCTGGCAACGCACTCTGGCGTGCACACCTTTTGTACATTTTTAATGCCTAACCGGTGACAGTTGCAGTAAAATGAGAATTGGGATCTTCTGCCTGGGGGTGCATGCGTTACGGACAGCTTGAAATGTTGGCCAACTTTGCTCTCGACACTGAAAAGTTGTTAGCCGCAAAGTTTTTGGCCCATGACACATGAAGTTTTCTTTTAACAATTTTTTTTAAGAGCTTTACTTTGCCATAGATGATGGACAAACATATAGCTTATGCAAAATTCACAAAAATTTTGACATGCAAATCCATACTAGCTGGATTTCAAAGTCACAAAACTTATCCGATTTGACCGAGACCTCAAAGTTGATTCAGCATTAAAATTAACACGTATTTGAGAATAAAATTTTGTCGAAAAATATACCCTTTTATCCCCTCTTACTTATTTTGAAAACATTTTTTGTTATTCAGAATCGCAAAATATTATTTTTATAGCCTGAACCCATTGAAAATGGGTAAAAAAGGGTATAATGGTTTTGTGCAAATGTATGTAACAGACAGAAGGAAGCATCTCCGACCCCATAAAGTATATA
>SCDT01000864.1:0-46209 GCA_004143765.1 Drosophila melanica
ATATACATATATATTTATAATATTTGTTAATGTTCGAAGCTTAAAGTTTATTGCAACTAATAAATAGTACATATAAGTAGGTAACACATAACTTAACTATCAATGTATTAATCTATTTTTTCTATTTAGTATTTCAAATTTTTAGTAGAGAAGTTGATTGTTTATTTCGCCCGTAAAATAATGCTCTAATCAAATAAGTTCCGTTTATATTTGTTCACGAACTAAAAAGAGAGTATTTTTGGGCATTTTAATATAGATTTTTCTTTATTCCCTTTTTATATATATAAATATGTATAAATTGCCCTCTCAAGATTGCACGATGATTTTTTAGCCTACGCCCATTGGGGCGTGGCAAATCGATTTAATCAGCATATCTTCCTCACTTTTAACGCTAGCTATATAAAAAGTTTTTAGTCAGTTTACCGAAAATTGTATATTTAATTTTTTGACTATGTCCAATTACATTGTAAAAGTGTATTGCGCTGGCGGGTACAGCCGACTGTGATGTTCTAACCTATTGATATTTGTATATGTCTACCGATTCACATTACCAAATTCTGTTTGCATTTAAACAAATAATATTTCATTGTTAAATATATATGATCGTATATAGAATTTATTGTGTGTGCTTCAAAGTAAACTATAAAATAATATCAACAACTAATTCTCTTTTTTTTTAGCGATTTTGAAAAAATATGAATTGTTTCGCTTTATATTCCACTGAATACAAATAATTTTCCAAAATTGTAAAAAATTCGAATTCTTTGCTTATTATTGTTAGAAATTGAAATTGAATTATATTTTAGGTTTTTATTGGTTTTAAATTTTTTTCGGAAATTATTTTCTTTTTCCAAATCAGAATTAATTTTTTATAATTGCAACTAAAATTTTTTTGTTGTTTATAGAGTTTTGAAGTTGTATTTTTTAGCTCTAATATCAATCCGCTATTTGCCATTTGGTCAATCCATTTTTTAACACCAATTTTTTATCGCATAAAAAGATAATTAGGTGTTAATAAAAAAAATATATTTGTATATATATTTTTTTCATGTCTTTAAATCTGTCCTTTGCATCCTTTTCTCGGCCAGTTACTTCGGTTGGTTGTCGCACAGATCGCCCAGGCAGTCGCCCACGTAGTCGGGCAGATGGGCGTGGCCGGGCGGCAGGCTGGCGACGTCCGCAGCGCTGCTGCCGCCCGTGAGCACCAGCAGCGTTTGATAGCCGCTGGCGCGCGCGAATCCAATGTCACTGGCCAGACTGTCGCCGATGAAGAGCACGCGGCTGGCCGGGATGTGGGCGTGTTGCTGGCGCAACAGCTGACGCAGTGCCTCGCCCGGTTTGCCCAGCACCGTGGGCTGACGTCCAGTAGACTGGGCGACAATATCAATGAAGGCGCCGGGTCCTTGTTACCGAAAAAGGGAAATTCATTTAGAACGGATCGAATTCTTTGCTCAAACTTGGCCCAAAAATTTACCAATAATTTCGCCAGCACCAAAGGGTATCATCGCGTCGGCAGCGCCGGCTAGGAACAGGCAATTGGGATTCTGCAGCTGGACATGGGCGCGATTCAGCTTGGCGGCCGTCAGATTAAAGTCCACATCGATGATGACCGCCTGCACAGATTCCGCGCCAAAGATCGCCTCGCGCAACGCCGCCAGACTTCCAATCACGAAACCCTCGCGCTGGAAACCAGATACAGATACCGATAAACTAGACCAACTGGACCGACTCACCTCCTCGGCCAGACGGAAGCCCGCATCGAGCAGGAGCTGCTTAAAGGGACGCGTGGCCAAACAGTAAATGAGCCCCTCGAACCCGATCGACTTGAGATGATCGCAAATGGTCTGCGCCGGATGAACGATCTGTCGCTGCTCCGTCACAAAATTGTCATTGAAATCAAATCGGATTCGCGTTGATTCTTCGGTACGTACCTTATCGATTTTCAGTTTAGCCTGCTGATCGAATTTCCTCATATGCTCCGCCACGGAACTGATGCTGTTGTTGGTCACAAAGGTGAGCTGCTTGCCACGACGCTGCAGCTCCTCAATCGCCTGCGCCGAGCCGGGTATGAAGTCACGCAGTGTGTACCACACAACGCCTGCCGAAGAATATAACGGTTAAATGAGCACTTTTCTACAAAAAGAAAAACTCAAAAAAAACAAGCAAACAAATAAATTTGAAAAGATTCCAATCAAAACAACTATGCGGCTTGAACCTGGACTCGAACTCTGGAGGTTTATCAAAAACATAAATACATAAACACAAAACTAGCAAACAAAAAATAAAAATACAAAATAAATAAAAAATTTCTACTTAAAATTATGCAACACACAAAAAGCTGAAAACATGCCAATAGACACTATGCGTCTAGAAGCTAGGCTCGAACTCAGGATGTTTATCAAAAATATAAGCACATAAACACAAAACTAACAAACAGAAAATAAGCATACAAAATAAATAAAAAATTTCTACTTAAAATTATGCAACGCACAAAAAGCTGAAAAGATGCCAATCATAAAACTATGCGTCTTGAACCTAGGCTCGAACTCAGAACATTTACCAAAAGCATAAAAGAAGATTTTCCCTTTACTTTATCCCACAGCAGTTAAAAACTTCGACCAAATTCGAATACTGATAAAAACAAAGCATGTTATAAAAATATCGATTTTTGTTATTTGTGGAGTCAAGCGTGGGTACAACATTTTTCCGATCTTTAGTGGAGGTCATTAATAATCGGTTTGCAAAGTGTTGTCCGGCTAGTTTTAAAACTGAGAAATATATATGTATGGATTTGAAACCCATTATAAACTCTTTGCACTTTGTGAACATTATCGTGAATTATTATTGTAATACATATATAATATATGTGAAACCAACCGTCGCAATCGCAGAAAACCACATCAAAGGAATCGAAAAACTTTTCGCGTTCCACAGCGCTCAATTTCTTGATGTATTTGGGCTGCACAAATTGAGAAAAGAAAAAATAATGAATATCAGGTGACAATTAAAAGGGATTATTATTGATACCGATACCCGATGACAATTTTGCTTAGCCGGACATGCGGCTTGCCACAAACAGCACAACATGTTGTCTACTTACAGAATTTGAGCTCATTTTATGTAGCTTCCCTGGGTGCAGATGATGGGTTCGAAACGGATCGGAACGGATCGGATCGGATCGATGCAAATGGGGTTCAAAGTTGCACAGAATGTACGCTTGTTCTGCTCGTATTGTTATGATAAATGCGACTTATGCAAATCGCATTGAAGCGTCACGCCGACAGATTCGAAACTGAGACCCCAGTTCTGTGATCTGTGTCAACTGAATTGCGCCTCTGGGGCAAAGACAATTGAGCGAGCAATGAGAGCTGATGGGTGCGTGGGGAGCGAGGGGAAGGGGGAGGGGGCGCTCGGGCTGGCCAGCGGCAGGCATTCCAATTAAGTTACAACCGATTAGATTAGCACCATCACACTGGCTGACTAACTGGCTGATCTTGACAGCTTTGCCTTACAGTGGAGTGGAGTATTGCGTGTCGTTGGTTGATTCTTGATATGCCTCAATTGTTCCTATCCACATTTCAGCGGGTGTCGCCGCCAATTGCTAGCCAGTCGCCCCCACCTTCTGTTCCAATTGATTTGCCACCATGGGCACTCATTATGTACCTAGATACATATACATATGTATCTATGCCTGCTTATTACTTACTATATAATAATGCATTTCAAATTGACTAGGAGATACCCTGCTCCCATCATTACAATCCCCACAATTTCATTTTATTTCATGAATTTTCTCTTGATGCATTTTAAGAACATAAATTTTGGAAAAAAAAAATTTTGATTTTTAATTGATTGTATTAACATATGTAAAAACCTGAATCTGAGGTGGTTTATTTTTCGTCTTTCGTGGTTGATTTGTAGCAATCGTTGGCTGTTGGGATTGGGCCTTTGTCATATTCTGCGTCATATTCTGAGCCATCTTCTTGTGCTCGCGCAAAAAAAAATTGTTGCCCTTAATTTTACAGGTGGGCAGTGCCCAGCGCAGAATACCCTGCGGCATTGATATGATATTCTAAGCAAAAAATAGCAAAAAATGCATTCCTCCTGGATAAATGTAAAAATAGAAGGGCAGTTCACCTGATAGATAGGATCTTCCAATAAATCATGGGTCGCTTGTAGGGTGGGTTCTCCCAGGGATCATTGCGGAACTCTGTGTAAATGCACTGCGTAACATTCGCCTCGGCACTAACTTTGGAAAGCGTTTCCGTCTGATAGTCCTTCGTATAAAAAGTGGCCAGCGTAAAGTTCAGATAATTATTCAGATCTGCATCATTATGGGTGGCTTTGTAGACTAGTTTCGGTATAAAGTTCGTACTAAATGCAATTATCATGGCCTGCAATAAATCAAACCTCTGTAACATTGCGGAGAGTAAGAACGCGCTAGTGGCGAAACACCACGGACTGTGCAAAAGCGAACCTTCCATGTTTTTACCGATAGAAAGGTAAATTTGGGTTTTGAATTCGCGTCGAATAATACCTCAGAGTTATAAATAAGACTAAGCTTTTATACTAATTCCAGATATCAGATTCAGATCCCAGCAGATCCTATTTGAGCAACTGTCAAACGATAACCCAATTAAAAATGCTCAAAAAAAAAGTTAATTTGTTTTCAATTCCGAGGTTTTCATTATTTATGAAATTTGAAAAAAAATACTTTTTATAAAGATCCTCTTTAATCACAATCCATCACCTGAGTAAACTGAATGGGTTCTCTTTCGATCAAAACTGAATGCATGTTTGATGACTTTTGTTTTAGATTGTTGCTGCATTAAAAATACGCCCATTTTTAAAAATCTTAATTTTTTGTATATTTTTGAAAAAATTAAAAAATCAACTTCAAACAGTACTACAGGTCACATATCTGTCGAATTAATTAATTAATACTGAATCCCTGAAAGAAATTTTGTAGAGTGTGAACATGCACCTTAAAACAGCTTCAGGCTGATCAATAAAAATCCATTTAAATATTTCATTTTATTACTTTTGATTTCATTTTTTAGCTGTTTTTTTTTTTACAATTTACATTTAATTTAATTTAATTTTTTAACATTTGTTTTTTGTTTGTTAGTTTCGTTTAGCTTGTTTAGTTTTTTTTGTAAAATGTTAACAACGCTATGTGTAAATTTACATTCGAACTTTCTGTACATCGCAACACGTCTCTTGTATATAAATGTGTTTATCAAAATTGTAAAATATACTATTTGGTATCGTAATTTTAATTGCGTTTCTTGTTGTTGTTGTTGTATAAAACATTCATGCTGTGAGTGGATGGTGCTGATGGTGGCTGAAAGGGAAACGGATGCAAAGGACGAACCGATTGTAATCAGCAGAATCAAGGTAAATAGTACACATACATATCGGCATGTATGTGGGATTTGTGTATATTGTAAGGTACATTGGATTGTTTATCAGTGTCGCACATATATATATTATATGTATTCTTCGTTTGTATTTGTGTGCTAAGCACACGCAATTTAATTAGCTTGATTTTCGTATTATAATTCGCATCGTTAAGGTACAAATGATCTTGATAACGTTACTTACATGGAAAAACAACAAGTCAGATTAGATAATAGGAGTGCACTTTGGACGTGTTAAGCAGTTAAGCACTTTCATTAATTTGACTATTTAAAAACATTGGCGCATTCACTAAAGTCAAGTGCGTATGTGTGGATAACGGTCAATGCGATAAATATGCATGTGTGCGCGTACATCATTCTAAATCGTTCTACACATGTATTATATATATATATTGTTTATATTCTATATATGGCACACACATGCACACACATTTTGTTATATCTAATTTCGAGTGTCTGTTGCAACCATCAGTCGCAGTTTACAATTTGGCAATTAAATTTGATGTAAACCGCTGCAACTTCTAACAGCATTTATACAAATATATATATATATAAATATACATATATATATTTTCAATATTTCATCAGCTATTGCCAAGCCAAAAACTATTAGTTTTGTTCTTTTGAGCATTTGACATGCAATTGGCAAAAACAAAAACTAGTTTGGTTTGGTTCACAGAAACAATTACAACAATTGAGGGCGTTTTGTTGAACAAACAAAACATGCTCTTAAACTATGTTTGTCTTATACGAATATACATATATGTTTATACAAAAGTATATAAGCTATGTTTTTATATGTAAATAATTCTCGCCCTAACAAATACAGTGTTCGAAGTTTACAACTAAAATGCAATTGCTCTTCACCAAAAAAAAAAAGCTTTGCCAAAAAAATTCAAAATAAAATAATTTAAAAAAAAAAAAAAAAAAACAATTAAAACATGGTCATAGCTTTAAGGAGAGTAGAGTTAGACATAGGTTGTGGAATTTCCGCCACCAGCTGTGTCGTTTCCACTTAGACGCTTGCGCAGCGGCTCCTCCGGCAGCGTTTTTGTAACAATTGTTGGCTGATGGGATTGGGCCTGTGTCATATTCTGAGCCATCTTCTTCTCATGTTCAATGATGTGCTCGCGCAACAAAAAATTCTCGCGTTCAATCCGCTTTAGCAGGCGGGCTGAGACGTCGGGCACTGCCCAGCGCAGAATACCCTGCAGCATTGAAATGATATTCTGGAAAAATACAAGCAAAAATTCATTACTGGAGCTAGGAGAAATAGATGCAATGACAGCTCACCTGATAGATGACAATAAAAGCTAGGCGGGCCGTTAATATCTTCCAATAAATCATGGGTCGCTTGTAGGGTGGGTTCTCCCAGGGATCATTGCGGAACTCTGTGTAAATGCACTGCGTCACATTCGCCTCGGCACTAACTTTGGAAAGCGTTTCCGTCTGATAGTCCTTCGTATAAAAAGTGGCCAGCGTAAAGTTTAGATAATTATTCAGATCTGCATCATTATGGGTGGCTTTGTAGACTAGTTTCGGTATAAAGTTCGTACTAAATGCAATTATCATGGCCTGCAATAAATCAATAAATCATAAAGCTATAAATATATATATATAATAGATATGCATGCACTTACGCTGGAAGCGACCGCAATGTGCGTTACGACGGTCATAATGTTGTACCAAACGCCGATGTTGCGGGCTCGCATACCCACGGGCCGTCGGACGAAGCGGAGCATTTTAATGGCATCGAGCCGCACTTCCAGCACATTATTAATCAGCGCCAGAAGCGGAGCCAATGGAAAAGCCAAGCTAAACAATGTTATGAAACCGTATTGCATCACTGAATGAAGAAGAAGAAATGTTGATTGGCGTGAATGTGACATTGGTAGGATCAAGTCAGACATACCCATTTCCAAATATTCGGCATACAGTGAGTTGTTCTCGGAGGTCTGCAAGTGGTAATCTTCAATAATCTGATTGGAGGTCACCAGCGTCTTTTCGGTTCGAGATTTGCGCAATTCCTTGAACTTCTTAACCGTGCGCATCAGGAAGGGGATTAGCATCTCGACAATGGCATTAACTGCCTGCTTGCCGACCATTATAATGACCAGCTGCATGCAGAGCTCCATGAGGCAGCCGCCCGGATTGCACTCCTCCTGGCGGAAGCTGAATATCCGATTATACTTGGAGGGGTAGCCAACGAATTTGCCCTTAAGGAACGCAATGTAGAACAGTGACGAATAATAGTTGACAAACTGGAACACATAGTTCTTGATTGTGAGGCTCTCGTCGTACTCGGTCTGGGTGCGACAGTACTCGTAATTGGTGAGCCTAACCGCCAGATTGCTGTACACCAGGTCCAATATCGAGATAAGAACTAAATCAAGAAGACCCGCCGTTATGGGCAGCACCATTATTTTGTACGTCATTGAGTCCTTATTCGCCAGGATGCTATTGGAGGCCCGCTGCGCCATGCGATAGATGATGATCGACGCCACGGCGATCACTGATATGCAAATCTGGATCGGGAATCCAAAGAACATTCTAAATGCAATTTATATAAAATTGGCGAGCGTACTTACAAACAACACCATGATGCTATAGCTTGTGAAGTTGGGGAGAAACTTGACGCTCCAGTAGGGCACGTCCGGATCGATGGTGCTTCTTCCATCCTGCTGATTGACCTTAACCTTCTTTGAGTTGGATATCTTTGCCAGATATTGCGGCCGCGGATGCTCAACATGATGATTGAAATTGGTGAGGCCCCAACGATGGACCAGACCCGCCGAATAGCGTTTCCAGAGCTCCAAATAGGTAACCGCCCAAATGGCCATTATGAAGGCAAACACCAGGGTCATTTTGTTATCAATCAAATAGTTGAACCTCGATGAGGTACACGTCTCGTTCAGTTGCCAAAACTTGCAGCCTTCGTCGCACTGCGGACACATGAGCGTGGAGTTATCATTGCAAATATCATAGCTAATCGGATCGGTGTTCCACGTAACAAAGCCGTACAGAAAGAAGAGTATGCCCAGAATGCTGACCGGTATCAGCATTTGCGTATAGAAGCCCAGCCAGGCAAAGTAGAGCGCCACCTTGGGACCAAAATAATCCTTAATGTAATCCAGTGGCTGCAGCCTGTTAAGACAGAAGAGATGTCAAAACCAGAACGAGAAACAGGAAAATGATCATTTTGCTTACTTTAGCCATTTGCCAATGTTTGCCCACTCCTTGAGCAGCTTACCACGTTTCTCGTTCTGCAAAGGAAAATAAATCGAAATAAATCTAAAAAACAATCCATTGGTAATAGTTAACTGACATCGTGCAGCGCATAGGCGCACAGATAGACGCCATCTTCGAGGAGCTTATCGATGCCCAGATTGTCAGCCTTCTCCTCGCCTCCTTCGAAATGCTGGCGCTGCATTATGAAGTTGATGATGGAGTAGCGTGTGCTGTCATCAAAGTAGTTGGGATGGTTCTTATCGAATAATTCCAGATATTTGCATGCGAATTCCATGTGAATGCGCTGACCGCGTTCTGGAAAGTCTTCGTTCTTGAGCTGAATGGAACTGAAGAGGCCGCGGCAAAGGCGACTGCATCGCGTCTGGAACTTTTGCGAGGTCTCAGCGATTATTTGCTCTTGCCCTGGTATGATATTTAATGGCATCTTGATCTTTAGGATTTCCGCATACCGATGCAGCACCTCGTCCGGCGCATACAGCTTGGTAAAGTGCACCCATTGCTCCTCATAGTACTCCAGCTGGAGGCCCTCGCGCCTTAGATTCTCCTCAAAGTTCTTGCGCTTTCGTTTCACCTCCGGATCCTGATTGCTGCCTTCGTAGGCCAGCACAAAATCCACGCTGCGTTTGCCATCATTGAAACGTCGGTACGTCTGCGGCAAAAATTGTAAACAGAGATCAGTTAAAGATGCTCATCTTACATGCGTATTAAAAATAAAATAAAAAATCATATGCATATATATTTAAATTTAAGTATACGTATATACGCAATGTAAAAGTACATAAAAACCATAGATTGTGTGTGACAAGCGCGTGTAGGTGCAAGTGCCGCGATTATATTTATTTATTTATTTATTTATCGCGCGAAATCCCAGAGCCAACACCATATTCAAAAAATGTTCACGATGCGACCAAACCGATTTGCTAAAATGCACAAATCAAACTGAGGTTTTATATCGATGCCAAGCTTATATATTCTAATCCCAGCAGAGGTTCCAACTTTCAGCAAAATAAAGTTTCTGAAAGTTGTAAATGCATTTATGAAAATTGATAAGCAAACAAATGTAAATAAAAAAATATATGTCAATTTGAAGGAGGATTTATCATCATGGGTCTTAATAAGTACGTTTGTTCCCTTTTGATCATAATAACCAACCACGAATAACGTAGATGAGACATAAGTTAAATCATTTTTGGTAGACAAACTTGCATTATGATGAATAAGGGAGTTTTTATAACCATTTTGAATGCATATCGAAAATCGTGCTCGATTTTAAATGAAAATGATCCTTGTTTGTTTCGCACAACCCACGCTTGATATTCATTTGTATATAAGTATGTACTTAAAGCAATATTAATTAATATTTATTTGCTAAAAATTATGTATGCTAAAAAATTGCCATTACCCATTCCCGCAAGCAAACTATTGAAAAAAGAGAGAAAAAAGAGAAAGAATACGGTGAGAAACGTAGGCAACATGTGAACAAAATTTGTGTTTGCGTGAAAAATGTTCTATAAAAATCAATCGGCAATTATGCAAAATGCAATCATTATGCTTTTGTAGATAATATAGATAAGTAGATTAGATTAGCAATCAAACTAGAGACAAGTGAGAATGAATGAAAGAGCTGCTTTTGTCAGCTCTTGCCATGGAACATGATCGAGAAGATACTAGGGCGAAGTGTAGAAAGAGAGGGATGAGGGAGAAAGAGAGAGAGAGATGGTTGCAGCGTAAAATAAAAGAGAGAGTGCGCGATATAGAATAGTTGTTGATGATACCATTTTGAACATATTGAGGCTTTTAGCTAGTTTTGCTTAAGATAAATGCATTGTGCGTTTTTTTTTTTTTTGTGGTTTTTGTTTTATCGTTGATCGTATTTTGGTTTTTTGGTTGTTTACCCTCAATTTCCACTGGGAGTATGTAATTGGCAATTTCTTATCTTTATTCGAAACTGTGCTACTTTGTCTTAATAGACGTCTAGAGACCTCATCATCGCCGCTGCCGCTGCCGCCACCGCCACCAGCATTAGCACCAGCACCCGAACCGTTGTAACCATGGCCGGCAACGCCAATTCCGGTTGGCAGGTGTGTTCGTCCATTTTGCAATGCTAGCACCTGTGCCGCAATGGCAGCATCCGTATGATCACCGCCGGCACCATTTAGATGATCCAGCGCCGTTGACTGTCGATAACCTGGCTGCCAGGCCATTCTCATATGATCCCCAGCCGAGCCGCTGGCCAATCGAAAACTGTTGCGCGCCTCATCTCCGGCGAGATCCACCGCCGAATGGTAAATGGTGTTGCGTGACTGCGACAGCGACTTGCGATGCGCCGCTGCCACCGCCGCCGCCTCCGAATCGGCCAGCGAGATCGTATCAAAATAGAGACTCTCACGCTCGTCCATTTCCGATTCGGGATAGTCGTAGTCGTGGGTGCGCACTGCAAATTTACAGTATTACAGATTATTCAACGGTTTATCGAAAATCCGTTAATACATTAACATATATACACGTATATATATATATTATATATATTTAAACTAATGGAATGCTAAATGATATGATATGAAGCGATGAATTTGCTGATAAACGCGCACATTGTGCATAAAAGCTTTGGCTTATCGAGCTGTAAAAATAAACTACGGCTAAAATTAATGAAAAAATATAATGCCGCAGACTGCACAGTGGGCCACAAACAACACAGACCCCACCAATAAGAAAAGCAATGTTTTCTATATATATTTTGTTTTTAAACCAAATACACAATCATTTCATGGTTAGTATATTTTAATTTCTGGAGTTTGTCGATTGTATTGATAACAGTTACAACTACCTAGATTATTCCGACTGGGAAATACCCTATCGCTGATCTGTATAAAATACACATGGGAAACATATATTCAAAATGTTTTTAGATCGACATATCTAGTTATGCCGTGGTTCTTGTAAATTGATTGAAAACAATTACTTCTCATGAATTGGACATCCCGTTTTAAAGATATGCAAAATTAATAAATTGTTGTACTTTTTGAGCGATTACTGTAGTAGGCTGGCAATTGGCCCACTTTGGTCTGGCTAATTGAAAAGCGAATATGAAGTTATCAGTGAAGCGTCGACGGCAGCAGCTGTTACTGATATATGTATATGTATGTATGTATGTAGTCAAATGGGAGTGGGAGGGAGGAGGGTGTCAATTATGTAATTGACAGTAAGTAGTGCGCATGTTTGTGGGGTAAGACCCCAATATACCAAATGGATGATCAGACATTTCCGGCTTGGTGAAATGCTAAATGATATACTATGGTACTATGATATTGACGATGACTTCATGCAGATCTGATGTTCGTATGAATTTATATGGTGCATTCAATTAACATGTTTAGGCGTAAATAATACAACTGTGGAAGCTTTTGCGCTAATACACTTAATGTTTTTTAATCTTGATTTTCACAGAAATGCAAATTTAAACAAATATAAAACAAAATCGAATTGAAATGCAAATGACAAATGAATGATGGTGTATTATAATAAACATAAAAATAATTGTTATTTGCTAAGGGATGCACACATACATACGTATGTACATAAAGCATATGTTTGTATGCATGCACGTGTGCATCGTTGTTTATTTACCCGCAGAATACATTGTTGAGGCACAGTGAGAGAGAGAGAGACAGAGAGAGACAGAAGGAGAGAAAGAGAGCTGAGGTAGAGAGAGCGCGACAAGGAAGCGAAGTTGAAGAGTAGAGCCAGTCAGGGGCGGCAGTTAGAATATATCGAAGTACTCGTTACACTTTACGCGATACCCGTTACACGTACTCGATTCCAGTTCACGCTAGGCGCGCGATCGTTTGTGCAACAGCAGCTTTTGAGGACGTGCCAGGCATAACGGTAGACTGACTGACGGCCAAAACGGGATGAAAAGAAAAAATCAAAAAGAACAAACAGCAAGAGCAGAAAAACCAATCGTTAACAGTAGCTGTGATAAACAAATTGAACGCACACAAACACGCACGCAAACTGGCCAGCGGCCAAATGATGTCAGCTAATAAATGGTAAAGAAAGGCAACAAAAAAATAGGCAAACAAAATAAAACCGAATCGCGCTAGAAAAAAAATGCGTACGCGCGCGTTGTTTGCCGATTACTGACCAAACTCAGGCAATGCGCTGGTGAACGCAGAGCAGCAGCTAGAACAAAAAAAGCACAAAACAAGTAAGAACGTCACAGTCGGGTGTAACCGACAGCGCAATACTCGTCCACAGTGTAAAAAAAAAAAACACCTTAAAACAGTCGAAAACTGCCTTAATTCAATTTTGCGTTACAATCTTTAGAGGAGATAGAGATTTAATCGATTTGCCACCTTCACAATGAACATACCAAAAACAATTTTTGATTTGATCTTTAGATGAGATCATCATTTATCTGTCTGCAAATCTGGTGTATCGATTAATCGACACTAGATTGCTTTCGTACGGATAGACGGACGTTCAGACATTGCACAAACTCAATATGCCATTTTCATTTCTTGAACGAGTATAACAATAACAACAAAAGTCGATTGCCAAAAAGGTAGCAACAGCGTGCAGCGAGCTGTAACCGATAGAATCATGGAGCGTCAAACACACACACACACACACAAACACACCTGAGTTACGCTGAACACATGGACACATCCATATATGTATGTACATACATATGTAAATAAATATAGACGTATGCAAATATTTGCCTGGGCGCAAAGGTCAAGTTGAAGTGTTGACGATTTGTTAACAAAAGCAAAGTGCAAATTAGAACGATGCCCAACTGAGAACACTGGTTTTTTAAGCAAATACATATGTGGGTATTTATGAGTGTACATTGCGTGTATACATACATACATACACACAATGTCGGCCAGCCAAATGCCGGCAATTAAAAACAGAATGCGGGTCTTAGGCATAGACCCAGATACGCTACAGAAGAGTCATTTCTTTGCGCCATTGAATTATAATGTTCAGAGTTTATGTGTCATAAACGAGAGTTCTTTAGTTCAGATTGCCCGACTGGGCAATACCCTAAAAATTCTTGAGCTGTGTGTGACCAATAAAACTCTAATCGTTTCATAGATATCATCAAACAACTGGGTCATAAGACCGATATATATCGATTTTAGGAAAATGGGGCGGTTTATGAATAAATTTAAATAAAGATCTACTTATGACATAAACGTACTTAAAAGTACTCCAGTTCTATTAACCTTTGCTATCAAGACTTTCATTCCTGATAAAAAATAAATATATTAGTATACCTTATGAGGACACAGATGCATCCTTCTGCCTGTCACATACATTCGCACACAACCATTATACCCCCTTTACTTATAATGGGTACAGGATATACAAATAAGTAAGAACGTCTATTTTTGGAATGTCGAAGATTAAATACCCTAGCAGATATATGAAAGATATGCGACATATGACGCTGTAATGTTTTATGCTAAAAACACAAGTGCAAGAAACTCATTCATACTTTATGAGTTCGAAATTGCCTACTCCAATGGAGTACACATTTCGTGACAAAACCAAAATACCTTCCGTAAGGGTAAAATATAAAAAAAGAAACTGCGTGGGAGGGTAACTATAATGCAACTGCTGCTACTTCATTTAAAGCCCTGTTGGCGGCGGGTCATTTCTTAAAACCCAGAAGGAGAAGATGTATTAGTCAGTGTTAGGCGCAGACTGTAAACTTGATTAGAGACATTAGGCATTAGTAGTTTGGGGCTGGATTTACGCTCTGCTCGAACTTACCTCGGCCTCGGGTAGCAGCTGACCGTAGTTGTGTCAGCCTGTGTCAGCTCCACGATGGTATTGTTATTGTTTTCTTGTATGACAGATAGTTAACTTTAATTCGTTTGATTGCTGCGATAAACGTGCATCAGCAGACGCCAGCATTAGCGTTTTTGCCGTTTTGTTATGGCTAAATTGTAACTTGTATATCTTTGCACTTGACTGAAACTGACAATCTATCGGTATATCGATAGTGTATCGACAATTCGCTACAATTCAGAAAAACATCGATTGTCGCTATCTTGCGAACTAAATCATATCGCTACTGCGATATGCTGCGATGTGCTCCTGCTACTGCAGGAGGAAATATATCACTGATTTCTCTTGTTTGTTTCAATATTTTTTAATACGGTTAAGTTACAGATACTAAATAATTTATTTATCAATAACATTTATCAATATTCCTTATAAATAATGGTTGGCATAATATTGTTATGTAGTTTTGTGAATCAAACGTTTAACTTCACATTTAATCCTGGCAACTGCACGTTAATGTGTAAACAATATTTATTTAAAATTAAAATTCAATATTTGATAACAAAAAATCATATAATATTCATCTATATACATATATATATTTAGATGCATAAAATGGAACCAAAACGAACGATGAACTATCATCTGTGACGTAGTTGTCCGTTTAGTTGAACCAGTAGTTCATTCGAATGATTTGTTACAACTCTGTTTTATTTGACTTTATAGACACGTCATGGTCGACAAATTGAATAGTTTTGTAAATAGTAAATAAACTGCGAAAGAAGATACGATTGCATGGTTAAACAAGCGCAGCATGGTTTACATCGACCGCAGTGCGTACAAATAATACTAAAGACTTTTTGGCATCTCTTTAACAACATTTATGTAATTCCAGATGGTCACGTCTGGGAGAAGCGTCCTTGGGACTGGCAGCGCGTTGTTGAGATATTTATTGGACTCTGGTATCTGATATTGCAATTGTAAGTATGACCTTAAATGTAACCTAAATTGTTTTTATTTTGAAAATTTGCTTTTCTTTCAGTTTCCAGACCCTATTTGCGCCCTTTAATGGTGGTAATGGAAACAATCGCAACGACGGACGCCGCAGTGGTGGCTGGGGAGGTGGTGGTGGCGGAGGTGGAGGAGGAGGTGGAGGTGGCAATGGAGGAGGCGGTACTTTAAGGCCCAATAGACGCATTGGACGCATACAACCAAGTGTTTCGTGTTCCGCGGGCGGTGGATGAGGATAGCAGCGGCGTCGTCGGGTCCAGCATCCACGTTCGCCGCTACACCTCAACATAGTAAAAGAGCACACAATATAAGCCGCATATCAGTATTTGAGCCCCGCAAATTTTTTTTGCGCAAATGACGCAGCATTCATAAACTCAACGATGAGTGGAATGCTGCCGAAACGGCCTGTACAGATTTGGGGCCCTGTTCTTTTGCCCATGTTTCAAAAACTGCACGAATGTATATTAGCTCATTTGAAGGCTTCATTAATTTTTTGTTGTGTTCAAACTTACACTTAAATTGAGTCTCGTTGCTGATATTACAGTGATATCAGCTTTACTGGAATTTTTTCTTGCAATATCGAATATTTGAAATCAACACTGCTCCAAATGTAATTGTGAATAATATGCTATCAAATTAATACAGTTTTATATAGGTAAATATTTTTAACTCAATTAATATCAATATATTATGGATCAAAATAACTCCTTAACAAAATTGACAAGTTGTTTTCATAATTAGGAACAACAAAAACAAATCAAAATATATGCAATATAAAATATATTTTTGAGCGTTTTACAATAGCCGTAAATATAAGAACTGAAAATATCGAAAGCACAGTTTTTACCATGTTTCGATGTTTTATACAAATATTTTCTATAAATTCAATTTCACCAAATATTACTGAAATATAAATCATTAGAAGCAAATACGTTGTAAATAAAATGTTTCCTGTTTTTCCAATGTAATCGAAATTGTAAAAATTTTGTTTTTATCACAATAAACATAAATAAAAATATCAAGAAATGGAACTAATTCAGCTCAAAAAATATCGAACTGAGTAGTTCATAGTTCCAAGCACATGTGTTAACTGTAATATATCGTGAATTTTACGTTTCCTTTCCATTTGTTCCACTAGCTGCCTGATAAACCGTATTAATCGTGTTGTACATACATACATACGAATGTGTGTACGCTCATCATTTATTTGACAGTTCACAAGCGTTCTTAGTAATATTTTTTTTTTGGATATCATTAACAGCGTTAAATATTATCAAGCCAAATTTTTAAATATCCCATGATCCGAATTTATTAACTGGAAATGGAGGCTGAAAAAGGTATTACACAAAAATGGCTGATGAAAAAAAACAACAACTAAGCGTTAGCGTGCTTATGCGCTCACATTTTGCTTTGTAGATGAAACGTACAGCAAGGAGCCGGATGATAGCAAAGCAATGGACTCAGGGTCGACCTTGGAGACAGAATCGAAAACTCTGCAAGATAATGAAGTGGATTCAACTTGTAGCGTAGAGGAGTCGGCAGATGTGCCGCCCAGCGAACCAATAGAAGCGAAACCAGAATCCCCACGCAAAGGCAGCCGTTCACCCAGCGCAACCCGCAAGTCGCGTAGTCGTAGCCGTAGCCGTAGCGGCAGTGTAGTTGACAGTTCCCGACGCTCTCGCAGTAAATCGGGATCCAGACGTTCCCGTAGCGGATCTGGCCAGCGTTCACGCAGTGGGTCTCGACGCTCGCGTAGCGGATCTGGGTCCAGGCGTTCGCGTAGCGGATCTGCACGCTCTCGAAGTGGCTCACGTTCTCGCAGTGGCTCTAGACGTTCACGTAGCGGATCCGGTGGACGCTCACGCTCCCGTAGTGGAAGCAGGCGCTCACGCAGTGGCTCAAGACGTTCCCGCAGCGGATCCAGACGCTCCCGCAGTGGATCTGGCTCCAGGCGCTCACGCAGTGGCTCGAGGCGTTCGCGTAGCGGCTCTAGGCGCTCGCGAAGCGGATCAGCTCGTAGCCGTAGCGGATCAAGACGCTCTCGCAGTGGTTCGGGATCTAGACGTTCGCGCAGTGGTTCCAGACGTTCGCGCAGTGGATCACGACGATCACGTAGTGGATCTGGGTCCAGGCGATCACGCAGTGGATCTGGCTCCCGACGATCACGCAGCGGATCAGGAGGACGCTCTCGAAGTGGCTCTAGACGGTCGCGCAGTGGATCAAGACGCTCTCGCAGCGGTTCACGGCGATCCCGGAGTGGATCTGGCTCCAGGCATAGTGGCTCACGCAGCCGATCCCGGCGCTCCCGCAGCGGTTCGCGCCGATCGCGTAGTGGCTCGAAAGCATCTCGTGCGGGGTCAGCACGTTCACGTAGTCGCTCCCATAGCGCCACATCAACACACAGTCAGAGTAATTTGAAAAAGAAGTCCGACTCCCGCGGATCTCGCTCGCGCTCCAATAGTATTGCCGGGTCTGTCACCTCACAAGATGCACTGAATCGCAAACGAGCTGCAACCAGTGACTCTGAAGGTATGTGCATTACAGATATGTATATCTTTTTAATCATTCATAAATATCATGTTTCCTGACATAGATGATGCACCAAAGTTAATGAAAAAACGCGTTAAGATCACAGACACAGATAACGAGGATGAAGAGGATGAGGACAAGCAGGCTGGTGAAGCCAATAACGCTGAAAAAACACAGGAAAAAATAGTTGAAAGCTCAGACGATGAAAACACGCCCATTTCAAATGAACCAGAGTAAGTGCATCCCACGGATCACCACCGCAAAATCATGAAAATAATGTGTATTTTTCAATGCAATGCAGGAACAGCAACTTTATATCTGATTTTGATGCAATGCTACTTCGTAAAAAGGAAGAGAAACGCGTGCGTCGACGCAAGCGCGATATCGATCTGATAAATGACAATGACGATCTGATTGATCAGTTGATTATAAATATGAAGAATGCATCGGACGATGATAGGCAGCTCAATTTAATCGGCAAGCCGGCAACAAAGAAAATTTCAATGCTCAAACAAGTGATGTCACAGCTGATCAAAAAGGATCTGCAATTGGCCTTTCTGGAGCACAATATACTTAACGTACTAACAGATTGGCTGGCCCCATTGCCAAATAAAAGCCTTCCCTGTTTGCAAATACGAGAGAGCATTTTGAGGCTGTTATCCGATGTAAATATCTTATATCTTATAGCTTGCCAACAGATTAATTCTAACTAAGTCTATCTCCCTCCATTTCATTAGTTCCCGACCATTGATAAATCATATTTGAAGCAGTCTGGCATTGGAAAAGCCGTAATGTACTTGTACAAGCATCCACAAGAGACAAAGACAAATCGCGATCGTGCGGGTCGCTTAATATCTGAGTGGGCTCGTCCCATCTTTAATTTAAGTTGTGATTTTTCAGCAATGAGCAAAGAGGAGCGTCAAGAGCGTGATTTAGCGCAAATGTCTCGCAATCGCCATAAGAGTCCAGAGCCAGAGCCAGCTTCATCCAGCAATCCACCGTCGCTGAATCAAACTTTCTCAAGCGAAGATAAACTGCTTCGTCCTGGCGATCCCGGCTGGGTGGCCCGCGCACGTGTACCAATGCCTTCCAACAAAGATTATGTTATTCGCCCTAAGTCAACAGTTGAGGGCGAAGTTTCGGTACGCACCCAATACATTATTTTTATATATTATCCCATTAACTTTATTTTTGATCTGCTCTTTTTTTTCTCTTTTCTGTAGTCGTCAAAGCGAAAACCTAACCGCTATGAAAAGCATATGAAACGATTTTTGGACTCGAAACGTTCAAAGGAAAGTCGTCGCGCCGTCGAAATATCTATTGAGGGCCGTAAAATGGCGCTTTAAGGATAAGACAAACATTAGTTACATACATTTTATAAAAGAAAAAAGCATTCAAAACAACTGAACAAAATGAATTATATATATTGCAATAGATATATATATANTATATATATATATACATACATATATACAACAACTAACGCCTTTTTGTAGATGTACGTATGAAAGCACCTTATAGTTAACGCTAAATCCATATTCATCTGAATTTTCAGATTAATCGACTGCGACTCTTGCTGGCGGACTTAAGTTAATAAATGAGTTCCTCAATTACCATATATGCAAATGGGAAGCCTCTCGCACACAACACTTAAGTCGCCAGTGTCCTGTGATACGCCTTTTCAATGTCACAATGCTAATTAAACACCATAAAACATTAAACTCTATCTATTTGAATGCAACCTCATGATGTTCACTTGAATTAAATAACTTAATGCGCCCAAAATGCGCGGTTTCAACAGTTGTGGCTGAGAAGGAAGGAAACCATGCAACTCATTGATCTAGAATTACTGAAGGACACAATTGATATGTACGAACAAGATGCTTAAAATACGAGTAAATAAATAGTAGAGTAATAACTACAGCCTCATACTCTCTTATCAATTACACTATCTCATTAAAAATCACTTCTATATATGTACATACATATACTTGACATGAACAAGTAGAACGATTTCGAAAACGTCGAGTAACGTGCATGATAAGCATATTATTTATGCAGTTCAGCCAATAAAAAAAAGTTCTTATTTTATTGGTTCAAAGTTCAAATTTGTCATTTAGGATTCTGTGCAACTCAATGTAATTTATTTTATTTTCTAAAATAAAATATCTTTAAAAATGCTTCGATTCGAGTTAAGGTTTGGTCTTGAAACAAATTAAAATAGGGTATTTTTCAATTGGTTCTAAATCTGTTATCAACCGGTAAATATTTAAATATACACTACATGGCTCTTATAAAAAGAAAAAAACCAACAAAAAAATAATAATAATACAAAAGCTTAGCTTATATTTGCATTATATTATTTATTATATTGGATATGCCAATTCCAGGTAAGTGATATAAATTTGCTGTTTATTGAAATGCAATAAAATAAACAAAAAAAAAATGTATATTGAATAACTGCACACATACGAATATGTACATACACACATACATATGTACATACATACATACATAAAAATATGCATACATACATTTGACATTCATTTCACAATTCAAACACTCAACTTTATCTCTGACGGTGGTTATAATTTAGTTCTGTGCGTGTGTGTGTGTGTATAACAAATCACATAGATACTCTTAGTCCGTAAACATTTTAAAAAGTAATTAATATTAAAAGTCAAATTAAGGGCATTTTGGTACGATTTATTAAAAAAGCACCCAGTTGCAAATTAAGTAAATACGAACAAGAACGTTGCAGTCGGGTGTAACAGACAGCGCAATACTCGTTCACAGTATAATCACGGCATAAAAAATAGAAAGAGTATATGGAAATATTAAAAGTCGCAAAAAAATGATCAGAATAGTTGAAAACTAATATATTCCAAGCTGTCGGTCTTTAGTTTCAATATTGCACAAGCAAATATACTCTTTTCACTTTCTGAACAAGTATAAAAATGTAATAAACAAATGTATTTATGTATGGGTAATTGTATAAATGCAATCTAATTAAATGTATATACATATGTAAATAAAACAAATCCGGTTTGCGCAAATAACATATTTCGTTTAAATTTTGTGTTTTTACTGTTGCAAATCAATTTTTCTTCGAACAATATTTCTAGCGGGCACATTGTCTTAAGATGTGTGTGTGTACGTGTGTGTGTTTGCGCAACAATAAAACTAGATGAATTTGTTGGTAGCCAGTATCTGGCATGAAATCAACAACACCCAACGCACATCACACTTTATAGTACGCATGTACATATGTACATGTAGGTCGCGTTCACCTTTTGTTGTTATCGCTTAATAAGTATTAAACCGGTTGCGCTCCACGAATAAGTGTTCAAACGCATAAAGTGCGCCGCCTAACGTGGTAGTCGTGTTCTTTTGGTTCGCATCAAAAACAAAACAAAACAAAATCAAGCAACACAAAATGTCTGGCCTGAAAAAGAACGCTAAAATCGGCATTGTTGGAAGGTAGGATACGTTCAACATACCTACACACACACAAACATAAATGTACATATTTGAAATCGAATGTCACTTGACAACTTATTCCAACTCAGCTTTCCATAATTCCAGGAATTTAGTTCCGTTACTCCTTTTTCATTTCGTTTTGAAGTTGTGTATTTGCATTTTGCAAAGAATTATTTGAATGTGCAATAAGTCATTTTTGTGCAGTTCAAATAAAATTTTAATACTTTTTTTTTTATATAAACAATGCTTTTTTTAATTAAAAAAGGTAATTTGTTTATTGAACTTGAATTGTGAGATATTAGATATTAAAAATCTCATGTTATTCTGCGCAAAATGAGTAGTATATTAACCGTTTATTTCTGTTAATTCAAAGACTTCCACAGTGCTTTTTTTTTGTATACAATTTCAAATGTTTTTCTGTTTTCTTTAGCGGCCTCATTGGACGCTCCTGGTCCATGCTGTTCGCCTCGGTGGGCTACCAGGTGGTTCTCTATGACATCCTACCCGAGCAGGTGGAGGCCGCGTTAAAGACAACGCAAACGGAATTGCTGGATTTGGAGACCAAGGGATTGCTGCGTGGCAAATTGAATGCTGTTCAGCAATTTAGCTGCATCTCGGGCACCAATGATATCAAGCAGCTGGCCAAGGGCGCCATCTTCATACAGGAGTGCATACCGGAGAATTTGGAGTGGAAAAAAGATCTGTTCCAGAAACTCGATGCTGTTGTCGAAAGCAACACCATCCTGTCCAGTTCCACCAGCACGTTCCTTCCCTCGCTGTTTACCGCGAACCTTAAGCATAAACATAACGTGAGTTGCAAAAAATATTTTAAGAAAAATTTCCACAAGCACTTTAATATACATATCAGTATCAGCAGCGACATTATCTATACATGTCATTTGTCAGAGTGTTATCTGTAATTTAACACCCGGATTGATTTATATTTGAATTTGTTCCCCTTGCCCTTGTAGACTGTCGTCTCGCACCCGGTTAATCCGCCCTACTATGTGCCGCTGGTGGAAATTGTGCCAGCGCCATGGACAAATCCAGAGGTTGTACAGAAGACACGCGCCCTAATGGACGAGATCGGCCAGAAGCCCGTCACTCTGTCGCGTGAAATTGAGGGCTTTGCCCTGAATCGCATTCAATATGCCATTTTGAATGAGACCTGGCGTCTGGTTGAGGCCGGCATTCTCAATGTGAAGGACATTGACAGCGTTATGAGCGATGGCCTGGGCATGCGTTATGCCTTCCTTGGGCCACTGGAGACGGCCCATCTGAATGCCGAAGGCATGTCAAACTACTTTGACCGCTACTCCAAAACGATCTATGCCGTCAGCGAGACAATGGGTCCGACCCCCAAAATGGAGGGGCCCACTGCCGTCGATGTTGCTAAGCAACTAAATGAAATGGTGCCACTGGACAAACTGGTCGAACGCCGAACGTATCGCGACAATTGTCTGACTCATCTCAGCATCTTGAAGAATAAGCTCAACAGCCAGTAAATGTTTTACAATTTAAGCAATTAGATTCAATCACAGCAATATATGTATTTTTTTGTTTTGTTTGTTTACAAATTCTTTATTAGCTTGGCTTATAAATATGTAGGAAAATAGTTTGTAAAATACATCTGAATAATACATTGGACTCAAATTGATCTTGTTTAAGTCATTTAATTTTTAAGTAACCGTTCATTTTATCTTACGACGGACGTCAAAACATAAAAAAAATGGCGAAACACGGACGGATTAACAGATACTTAACATTTATGTGCTTTCATCATATCATCACATATATGGGCTGGGATTCACTGTGCAGCTTTCTTTGAGAGATTCGCCGCTCGCACGCTTGGAGTGGACGAGCTGGAATAGCTGCTCATGGGTTTCAGGGATCTGCGTTGCATTGAACGCATTTGTGGCATTGGTGTGCTGGTGCAAAACATTTTGCCGGCCGTCTTGGCTTTCGCCGCCATTGGCGTTTCCTGTCCATTGCAACGAGGCGTTGTCGTGTTCAAATATGTGACCTCTGTGGGTAATAACGTGGGCTTCACCATTGGCACAACACGTTTGATGGGCACATTGGCTTTAGTTGTGCCCGATTTGCTAACCGATTCGTTTATGGCAGCGGCTTTGATGCGACCTCCCAAGGCTACTCTGCCCTGTGTGGCAGCTGACATGCCCACTTTGCCGGCTGTGGAGCCAATTGAGAACGAATTTCGGCGTTGCCTAAACGACGACATTGCATTAAATTTGTCACCCACGTTCGACAGCTCCTTTAAGGGCACGTACTGACTGTCGCCAGAAGATTGTTTCACCAGTCCTGTTGGCCGATCTTGCTTGGACTTGTCGTGAATTGACAGCGAGGACGAACGCCGTCGCAATGAGCTGTCCTGACTACTAGACGCAGTTGTTTTCACTGGTCTGGCTGTGGTTGGATGCACAATACAGCTTGGCAATTGGTTGCCGCCAGTTGAATTTACAACTAAGATTACGGTTGGGCCGCCACCAGATTTGATATCATGCTCCGATTCGTATTGATTTTGGTCATTGATCTGCAGCTTGGTCAGGTTGTGACGTTCCAAAAGCTCGTTTATTTGCAGGGCAAAATTTTCATTTACCACTTCGGTTACAAACGAATCTGGTTTTTTAGACAATGTGTCCGGTGACTGTTTCGGAACATCATTTGGCGAATCCGGACTCGTTGGCTTATCCAGTGATTCGCCATCGAATGTAGCCGAGGAGCAAGTCATAACATCTGGCAATTCCTGCATATTTCTGTTAGACGCCATCATACCGTCCAAGGACTCGACTTTCTTTTTCTGCACATGAATGGGAAAAAAAGTTTTAATAATTCATAGTTGATATTGGACTATTCCTAGTTAGTTATTGTTTTTTAGCTCACCTGCAGATCCAAATCAAGATCAAACGTTGCTTGGCGTGTGTATATGTGCGGTGATTCCTTGGCGGTCTGGCTAGCGCTATCGGGCCTGCTGGAGAGGACAGCAGCACTGAGCGAATCAATGAGCATATTGAACTGATCCCGTTTTGATAAGTCGACATGCTCACAAATCAGTGATTTCAAGTCCTGTAGCATCTTGCCCACGTCTGCCTGTGAACTTGTCGACGGCGTTGGACTATTCACATTTGTTGTTGCTGCTGTTGTCGGGCTCTGTTCATCATTGGAAGCTTCAGGTGATGCAGTTTTAGCGGGTGAGTCCAATATAGCGATGCGCAACATCTTGAGACGTGCCTCGAATTCTGTGTTAGAGCATGTCTCGTCGCTTAGATCGGTTGTAGGACTCGCGGCATCGGGAATCGGACATGGCTCGTCGTCAATCAACTTGACTGGCGACTCGGCCGCAATCATTTGCAGATTTTCGCTTAAAAACGAGCTTTCAAAACAGTTGCCAATAGCAGTAGTCGATAGCTTCGTCGTTTGATTATGCGGCGGCGTATTTATGCTAGATAATCGTGCGGCATTTAGCTTGGCAAGCTGTTGCAGGGTGCGCTGACGCGATTCATGACCCGCCGATGAATGTTTGCTCGCATTTGTCGGCGTCAAGTCGATTGCCACTGGCGGCGTTTCATTATTCAAATCGTGGTCTTCCTGGGGACAGTTGGCGGCAACTGTAGTTGGTCCTTTTTGCATATCATTTTTTAAATGTAGCCCCTGTGAAAGATGTAAAATGGTCATCATTCGAACAAAGAGTACATGTGTTGTGTAAGTATGTGTGTGAACAGACCTTGATGCAGGCTTCTTTTTCTATCGAATCGAAAGGATCATATGGTCCCTTAAAATTCTTTGATTCAATTTGAACAGTCTCTGTGGGAGTATCTTCAACGATAGTTTCGTCTTTTACAGGGTCGTCCCAACCTGTTAAATCAATAAGATTTCCAATATCACACATTTTATAAAAGAAATATAGCAATCGATTTGGCGGAAGTTTTTTAAAAACAATGCAGAATTTCCCGCTTTTAATTCGTTTTAGTGATGGTATATATTCTATTAGTGATGGTGTATATATGTATCACAGCGATTCGATATTAAATATTATTATCGCACATTTCTTTTTTATATCATAAGCCGGTACGACTCAAATAAAAATGTATAATTGTAAAATAATGTAATAAAAAAACATATTTAAAAAAAACCCAAAATAATATATTACTAGAATTGAGTTTAAACGCTTATAATTTAAAATGTTAATTTGAAATTTGGTAAATTTAATTGTAGGCATGAAGCAATTTTACAAGTTTATTAAAACTGTAATAATTATATTGGAAAATTTCAAATTTTATTGACTACGCTAAAGGCTACCTAAAGTTCGGTACACTGCACTTAGATGAAACATTTACAAGAGTGTGACGTCACAGCTCTGATTTTTTTTGTTTATTTTTGCTATGTGCACTCAAAATACGTATATATGCCAATTTTATTAAGATAGATTATTACTTTTTGAGTGAACCTGTCATTGTTTTCATACAAATACATACAGAATATAAATATGACGTCACAATGATTCGCAGACTATTCGTGGCTACGTGGAATGTTCTTCACTTATTGTAACATCAGCAGAATTTTGTGTTCTATTCCATCATTTTCGATATACGATAAATGGCATTAAACATAGTTGGGCTTGGCGAACATAAACACAATGACTAATTAACTATTAAGAATATTCACACAAACGGTTCGGACTTCAAAGTACAAGTACATTTGCTATGCACAAGTAATTAAAGCCAATTTGACAAAAAATAAATTCTTTTTTTAAGGGGTAATGCTGGTCGAATCGTCATAACCAAAAAACAAATAGTAAAACAAAAAAGCCAAACCAAAATCACTTTGGAAGCTTAATTAAATAATCGAATAACACAATGAATTTGCCCGTCTCTTTCTGGATCTTGTCAATCTTAATAATATGTGGAATTTTCGAGACGCAGGCAGAATTGAGTTTGGACAAACTCGACCTGCAAAGCCAAATACCAGATGATATATTAAAATCGAATGTCAGCTACACCCAATGGATGGAAGTGTTTCGCAAGAAATGTATCGAAGTGTCCGGCGAAGAGCTTGGCGACAAGGCATATGCCGAGGTCGAGGCCGGCTTTATAACGCTTAGCGAATGTATTAACAATATTGTAAATTATACGGCAATGCAACAGGAGATCCAAGAGGCAAGTCCTCGCGGCGAACTGGACGTTGTGTTTAACAAATACTGTACGAAACGAACAGAAGCCATCGACTGCTTTGACGTGTTCACGAACAAGATGTTGCCGTGCCTGGATAAGCAGGAGCAGGAAAGCCAAGATGTTATTAAGCGTATTGTTCAAAGTCTTTTGAATTTTGTCTGCCACAAGGATGGCGACCAAATAGCTTTATTTATTGCCGAGGAAGGCCCCGAATGCCTCGAATCTCAAAAGGACAATATACAGCAGTGCTTTAACAGCACATTTTCCACATATTTAAATGAGGCAGACATTCACGATAGCAATGTGATCAAAACAATACCCAAATTGGTCGTCGATGAGAAACAGTGCGGCGATATGAAAGCTTTGGAAATTTGCATTGTGCGTCACCTAGAGCACTGTTCAAAAATAACCCCGGCCAATCTTATTGAGTCGATGTTCAATTTTATACGCAACGAAACGCTGTGCCGCAATTATCAGCAATTGGCCTTAACTGGAGGCGCCAGTACGCTTGCCTACACTCATACGTTTAACATCCTATTATATACTCTTTTTATTTTTGTCGCTTTTAAGTTATATAATTTTAAATAATTTCCCATACTCGTTCACAACGTGAATAGTATATATTCGGTTCGTGCAGTGTCCGTCTTGCTGTCCGTTTGCCTCTCTTTCTGAAGCTGGAGACTTCAGATATATACTTTTGTTGGACAAATCGACAAATTACATTGCTTTTTGATATTACAATAATAATGACAGTTTTGACATTGTTAATCCACAGTGAACGAGTATTGCCCAGTCGGTAACACCCGACTGTCACGTTCTCACTTGTTTTTATCATTATTTAACTAGCGGTGCCAGCCCAAAATCAGAAAAGAAATTTGAATACGCTTCCCCGCCAAAAGGTGGACACACAAAATTTTGTATACAATTGGCAACTTAGATTAAGTGGAACTTTTATGAAACAAGGCGAACAATCGAACTGTAAGCATATTTTTGCACATGTATTATTTTAATTTTCTCGCACTTTACTATTAGTTATTGTAATGCAGTTTTTAAACTGCAGATTTATGTTTTATTGTAATCTCTTTAATGTTATATGTGAGTGCACTCATCTCTATTATTTCTACATAAAAACATGGAAATCTCATACACAAGCAAAAATAAAATAATTATATAGGGGGTACAGGTGGAAAGTTTATTCTATGTTGAATGTAAATGGAAACTTGAAAAATAAAGAAACAAAAATAAAAAATACACATTTTTTAAAATGAAAAGTAAAAGTGTAAGTAAAAGTTTAAAATTGCGCTAGCTAATTTATGTAAATGAAAAAAGTGGAATAATTAGGGCAGCGTTTCACCTAATTAATTATTTCAAACAGCTTTCAGTATTTTAGGCAAGACAGCTAATTGTTTAGAGCCGTTATTCAGTATTTCGATAACTTTTTGGTCGTCGCGCACATCTCCAATTAGCCTTCAACAGATGTACAAACTAAGCCTTAGTCTTAGCTCAAACGATAAACAAAGTTCTTTGTGACTGAAATGATCATTAAATAATAAATTGGGATGTATGGGCGTCTTCGGCCAGCTGTTGAGGAATAATGGATAATTTGGATGCTACAACATTATCACTAAAAATAACGAAATTTAATATTGCAATGACCGCAGTTTCAGCGTTTATGCGCTTCGTTGCGATCGTTATGAACTGGTGTCTGGCACATGAGTATTGGAAAACCGAATCGTATGCCTATTGCTCTTGGACAATAGTATCCATATTATTGCCTATGATCCTAACAACGCTCATATACTCAAATGTGTAAGATAATTGGATTATTATACCCTTGCAAATGTAAAGTGTGTATTGGGTTTGTGCGATCTGTGTTCGTCTGTTCGCGTGAACCCAATTTTTGTTTACCTTTTAGAAGCAATACACTTGAAATTTGGAGTGTACAATTGTGATAAGTAATAGTAGTGTTACGATTTTTATTGAAAGATTAAAAATAAAATATTTCGACATGTAAACCTCTTGGATACCATAATTCAAACTCCCATAACTTTGTCAAAACTGAACCGATTTTCATGTTAGACGGCATCTTGATCATTATTGGGCATCTAGATAGATTCTACATTCAATATATCTCCACATTTGAAAATAAAATTTTTTTGATTTTTTTGGTAAAAATAAATTATGTAATCCCTTACTCATTTCTGAAAAAACATTTTTTTTCAAAATTTTGAACTGCAAATTTTTATTTTTAATTAATTGTGGATGTTATATTTAATATAAATACAACATATAAAGTGATTCTGAGGGGGTAAAATTTTTGGTCAAAAATCATGCGAAAATGAAAAAAATGTGTACATGTAAAGTTCTGGAATTAATGGCTCTCATATTTCAAACTCCCATAACTAAACCGATTTTCATGTTTGATGGCATTTTGCCCACGATTTGTCCCCTATATTGGTTCAGTATTTAAAAGTTTATGCATATTTGAAAATAAAAAATTCTATTATTATTTGCAAGGGTATTTTATCGTCGGCAGTCCGAAGATTGTCATTTTTATATGGTCAGCATGTTTTTTTTATACATTTTATTTTATAGAGTAATCGTCAGTTACTTGGGCAAAAAACCCGTAGTCTTTGCGGACCTATTTCGGAAACTTGTTCTCTCATATTTGTTTCGAGATGCATCTACTTTGAATTGGGCATTGAAGTATACCGAGGCTAAAAAACGCGGCGACAAGGTTGCCGAAATTGAGTAAGAAGCTCAACGCTAGCGAGGACGTAACCCGAAATTAATATTTGATTTTTGTTTTTATGCAAATCCTTAGATGTTACCGCAGGCATTTGAAGGAAGAATGTAACGTGGGCTTTATGCGACTATTTGATTCGTTTTTAGAATCGGCTCCCCAAAAAGTATTGCAGCTAGCTATAGTTTTGCGATGTATCAAGAATTTAACGTGTAATAAGTATAATGCACATTTTTTGTTATTATTCCTAATTTTAAGGCTATTTACTTGCAGATGTACGTGCTCTGCCTATTTTGATATATTTTTTAAGCATCGCGTGGTGTATTGTGGCTTATAACCGCTCGAATCGCCTGGTTCAGCTAGATAAATACGATATTGGAACAAAAGGAGTTGTTGTGCAATTTTGGTTTCTCCTCTGCTTGACGGGTTAGTTTGCTTTAACCCAAACTCAAAACCATCACTCAATTCAAATTTCAAATATTATTTTCAGCGGCTCGCACTACTTGCATTGCGTACATGGCCAGCATTTATCCGATGGAAACCTTTGCGGCCTGTATTCTACATATTTTACTCTGTGCCACTGTCGTTTTTTGGCTGGACACACCGAAGTTTGGACGCTCTGCATTTCCGAATTTCATACTGTGCCTAGCATTCGGCGTGGTCTATCTATTCATATTTACACCTGTTTCAGATGCACCCACCAAGTACAAGTACATTATTTATTTATCTTTTTGCTTTTCACAAAACCTTTTAGTTGGCATTATTTGGACACCATTGTATTTAGCTATTATTATTAACGGTCTATATTTAACGGGCATTATTCTTATGGTTTACTACTATTTGAATTGCCATCCAGGCATTACGTCTGCTATAGTTTAGTTGCTTTCCATAGTGTAATAAGAGCCAAAAAAAATGTACAAAATTAAATTTAAACAGTTTTTTAAAATCGATAAATATCGTCAATTTAGAACATTCTTTTTGCAGCATACGAAGACACGAAAATTTAAATGTATGATCAGAATTATATGCAAATCAAGAATATTTCACTTTTTGGATATATTGTCCGGTTCCACCACAAATTTAAAATATTTACAGCTACTTACATTTGTAAGCTATATTCAAATTCTGAAAATTGCATACAATTCCAAAGCCAATAAACACCCTAGCTAGTATGGCTTACACTTCCTTAGTTATGGGGCTGCGTAAAGAAGAAGAAACATTGCCGCTATGTAAAGTGCGAAGGGTGCAGAATGTGATTGTCTGTGTATATGTGTGTGTTTCTGTGCACGTGTGGAGGATGCACGGCTTGGAGCTGGGAACAGCGTATTACCTAGTCGGCCACTCCCGACTAGAGTGCTTCTTTATACGATAACATTGAACATTATATAAATATGTTTTATCCACAATAGTTTGCCGTAGTTTTCGGTGCGCATGCGCGCAGCTGTTTGTTTGAGCTGCGATTAAAGCTGGTTTTGATTAGCAGTTTTGTCGCTTCGCAGAGCTGGTCACACTGACGGAAAGAAACGGCTTAGACTAGGTGGCAGTGACTTAGCAACGAGCAGCAACAAATTAACTTTCACTTCAACAACTAAAAAAGTTCCATAGAAACACAAAGCTATTGCCAATCGAATCGTTGTGATGTAAACCAATTCCATATGGACAATATATTGAGCAAACATGGCATCTAAATATGAGCGCATCATCAGTGACTGCAGATCGAGAAATCTACTGTGGGAAGACGCTGATTTCCCAGCCATACAATCTTCCGTGTTTTATTATCAAACGCCCCCATTCACATTCCAATGGAAACGCATCGCCGAATTGAACAACTCGCAGGCCTCGTTTCTCAATGAAAATGCTGAATTCGATGTGGTGCCTGGTAAAATGGGTGATCGCTGGCTCGTGTCGTGCCTGGGCGTTTTATACTCGCTGCGAAATTTATTTTATCGCGTTGTGCCCGCCGATCAGGGCCTGGACAAGTCATTTGGCATTTACCGCTTTCGCCTGTGGTGGTGCGGTGAGTGGGTGGAGGTGCTTGTCGACGATCGTCTGCCGACGATCAATGGTCGACTTGCCTTCATGCAGCCCCAAGCGTCCAATTGCTTTTGGGCCGCGCTCCTCGAGAAGGCCATCGCCAAATTGCATGGCTCCTATGAGGCACTCAAATACGGAACGCGATCTGATGGCCTCACCGATTTGCTGGGCGGCGTTGTCAAATGTATGCCCATAATATCGGATAGCATCAGACCGCAAACACTCAAGGATCACCTGGCCACCACATGCATTGTCACCTGTATTGCAGTTAAAAATGCAGCTGTACAGAAGAAGAACACAACGGAAAGACTGCCAAATGGTATTCTGGTAAATGCCAACTACAGGTAAGTCTAGCTAAAATAAACTTACGCCAAAACAAATACAAATGCTCTAGTCTAAAAGAAATCCTAAACAAGAGAGAGCTGTCCAAAAAGTTAAATATTCCCAACGTATGTTTATAGTCTCTAAGATATGCTCAAAAAAATCGATATTTATCGATTATCGAGCAAAAGAATGCTTTTATTTCCGCTACATAATATTCCATAGAATTAACTTTAAAAGCTGTTGACAGTGCACGCAGAAGTTATTTTAGAAAATTTTGTTTTGCGGCTTAATGTTAATAGTCTAACAAAGCAGTTCAGACCTCTCTATGCGATTCTCATAAATTCAAGTAATGCCTGCAAGCCTTTGGCGTTTTCATTGATCTGTTATATATGGCTGTGTGTGTTAATTAGAAGTTGTGTTCTTATAGGTAAGTTTCTTTCAGTCAGTCGCTCTCGTTTTCAACCTCTCTTTTTTTTTTTTTGTTAACTCTTTCTCTCTCTCTCTCACACTTTTTTACTGTCTAGCTCCTACTGCCTCTTTTTTCTCCCTTTCGGTCTCTATCTCTATCTTAATCTTCGCCTCTTTCTCATTTACTCTCTCTCTCTCTCTCCCAATCACCCTCGGTCTCTCGCTCTAAATCTTCCACTCTCTCAATTACTTTCTCTCTCTCTCTTACTTCTTATCTCTCTCTCTCTCTCGTTATGTCCTTCTCAATTACTTTTTCTCTCGCTATCTCTCTCTCTCTCTCATTCTCTCTGTCTACATTACTCTCTCCTTTCTCTGGTACTCTCTCAATTACTCTCTCCTCTGTCTCTCCTCTCTCTCTCCTCTCTCTTTCTCTCTCTCTCACTCTCAGTTACACTCTCTCTCTTACTCTCTCTCTCAGTTACACTCTCTCTCTTACTCTCTCTCTCTCTCTCTCTCTCTCTCTCTCTCATTGATAAAGTTATATACGATTCTAATAATATTTAGCATATATAAATACATATATTATGAAAATTGTGACTGTGTTGGGTTATTTTAAGTTTTTGTAAAAACAAAATCTCAATTTTTGATTAATAGGATAGGTATGTAAATGATATAGTGGTTTGATGTCTCCAAGACATGATTTTAATACCCTTTGCAAATACTCCCACAATCAGTCAGATAAAAATCTTACTCTGTTTAAATAAAGATCGTATATATAGTATTTATAAACTGTTTTACTTGTAGGCTTTCGTGCTTGGACAAGGTAGAGACCGTTATGGGGGATTCGGTGCAGCTGGTCCGGATTAAAGACACATTTTCATCGAAGCCGTTTGGCGATAAGACCAATTTTATTGGGGATTGGTCGCCCACGTCGAAAACATGGGAGCGCGTCTCATCAGCGGAACGCGGACGTCTGTTGGCCCAATTGGAGTTGGGTGAATTTTGGATATCGTTTTACGATTTTGTACATACATTTACGACATTGGAGGTCGTTTATCTCGACTCGGATACGGCGAATGGCGAGCCGATGCTGAAAGGACGACCGCTACACTGGAAAATGAAGATGTACCAAGGACAATGGAAACGAGGTGTGACTGCCGGCGGTTGCCGTAACCATGAATCCTTTCACATAAATCCCCAACTGCTGGTCTCCATACAGGAGAAACAGGACATTGTCATAGCACTCAATCAGCACACAGCCGTCGAGCCGAAAGTGATCGGGTTCACCATGTACATGTGGAATCGGGACTACAGCTTAAACGAGTGCCTGCAGAAGGACTTCTTCAAGAACCAAGTGAGCTTCCTCAATTCGGACTACGGCAACACCCGGCATGTCAGCTATCACACACAGCTCGATGCCGGGCATTATGTGCTGATGCCGACAACCTATGAGCCGGCCGAAGAGGCACAGTTCACTGTACGGATACTGGGCACATCCGCCTTTAGGCTGTCGTGCCTGGAGACCCAGACGATGATATTGCTGGATCCGTTTCCCTCGCTCAAGAGTGACGACAATGTGCAGAAAATCAAGAGCGTCTGTCAATATGAGCCCGTCTACATGCAGCTGGCCGACGAGAACAAGACCATCAATTGCTTCGAGCTGCACGAACTGTTGGAGGCGTGTTTGCCCAACGATTACATCAAGGGATGCGCCAACATTGACATTTGCCGGCAGGTGATCGCGCTGCAGGATAAATCCGGCAACGGTCGCATCACGTTCCAGCAGTTCAAGACGTTTATGGTGAACCTGAAATCGTGGCAGGGCGTTTTCAAAATGTACACTAAAGAGAAAGCCGGCATTTTACGGGCGGAACGCTTGCGTGACGCATTATACGATATCGGTTTCCAGCTGAGCACCGATATCATGAACTGCCTGATACAGCGCTATATACGCAAGGATGGCACTTTGCGGCTCAGCGATTTCGTCTCGGCCGTCATGCACTTGACGACCGCATTCAATCAATTCCACCTGAAGAACTACAACCAGGTGAATGTCATCGAGGTGCATCTGCACGATTGGATCAAGAGCATATTGAGCTGCTGAATACGGGACGACGTGTAATTACAAAAAAAAAAAAAAAAAAATAAAGTTTTTTTTTATTTTTACAAAGACAAAGTAAATTATAATTTATATGATGATCGTTATAATTATTTATTTTTAATGGGACATGTTAAACATAAAGAAATTAAGAGAACAATTGCATATATTTGTACTTTATATGTATTTCTATATACATAAGTTGTTGAAAGAGCATTGTAAAATAAAATTGACAAACAAAAAACCAAACATATTTTGTGTAAACAAAAACGATCTTCCTTTTTGAACAAATTTGTTTCAAATCTCTAGCTGAGTCTAAAAAAACACACACATTTGTTGTTCACTTTATATTAATTTCAAATTGTATATATTTATATGCTTAAATTACAAATAGGTGTATGATAGGACAGTTGTGTACCCTTAATTAAAAGTATACAATATATATATATTTATTCTTTTGCAGCTGGCGAAATTGGCAAAGATGACAGTTAACTACTATATGCAAATGGCTGATAGTTTTATATAGTGTATTTAGTATGTGTTATTTAGCGATTCAATAATAGTATTTAGCAGTTATTCGTATTAGCACGTTCTACACTTAAACAACATATCGAGTTCGAATAGTTCGTAATACTAAATATTCGCTTAAACTAGAATGACATACATATATATTTATATTTAGCGCTATATAAATACTGTACGAATAGTTGATTATTTGGACGACAGGCTTTTTCATCGAAACTCGGCTTTCCGCTTTCACTTCAATGCCGACCATTTACCACCGTTTTCCTATGCTCAATTAATCCCGATGGTCAATTTACAAAAAACTTGATTGCGCATAACACCAGGCGAATTTCTTCGATTGGACCAAACATTACATGGATGTGCCGTTGTGCGAGGAGGTGTCGCTAATACGTCGTGACAGCGTTGTCTTACGGCTAATGGTCACTGAATTGGCAGCTTGATTGGCGCTTATGCTTGGCCCCAAATTGCCATTGCAATTGCTCGTCGATGTTGCCACATTCGAGATAGCGTTCGCTGACGGCGACGTGGCCAGCACTCGCATCGGGGAGCGTCGCAGCGAACCGGTCACCTCGTGTGGCTCCTGATAGCCGGAGTCCATGTCATCGTGGTACGAGTCCATTAGCGGCGTGGGATCCTCATAATCATAGTCAACAAAGCCATTATTATCGAAGGACTACAACAACAACAACACAAATCATTTCAAATTCAATAGGTTTTTGGTACAAAAAAAAAAATAAATAAAAAAGTTGCCTCTACTTAGTCTCGAACTCACCTAAAATACGTGCTATACGTCAGCTACCAATCAGTTTTTAGTGTGAATTATAAGCAAGGTTCTTAAAAAAGAAAATAAATTAAAATAAAAACAAAAAATGGTCTTGAACCGAGCACCTTTCGCAGCCTTTAATCAACTTAAGTTATCTAACAAGAATTATTATTATCCTGCATACCAAAAATATAGATTTTTATTTTTGTATGCATATTAAAGAAGTTCATGAGTAATTCTGATACAATTTTTTTTTTGTGGGTTTTACCGAATTCGAAAATGAATATATTTTCATTAAAAAATATGATTTAAATTTAAACAAGAGCTTATAATATTTTTAAAGATATATAGTCATTAGCTTTTAGAAATCGTAGAGATTTAAAAAATGGGCTATGACATTCTGGAAGACTGATCGAAAGTGCAAAAACTATAAGACTTGAAGAAAAAAATTTAAAAAATATAATTCCATAGACAAAAATCTCTTCACTTAGTGAAGAAAAAGCCTTATCAATTCAAATGAGAAATGATAATAGATAATAATAATATTCTTACCTTAACAAAGGATTGTGACTGCTTGGCGTAGCCGCGGAATACCTGATTATGTGCCTTGCCGCGATAATCAACCGATTCGTAGTGCCCATCCTGAGAGTTCTCAATAATGAAGTGCCTGGTGCCATGTGGTGTTAACGTGGCCCAAAGCAGCCGACTATCGTTCACCAGCTGGCTCTGCAACAGATCCCGACTGTTTGCCGTGGCGCACGGATAGAGTATGCCGCCGGACGTGAATGCATTCGATTTCGTTGCCTCGCCCAAAGCATTGATGGCCGTCTGCTTAATATTCGCATCGTGATACGAGAAGAATGTGCTAAAATTAAATTCGAAGAAAAATTAAATTAAATTAAATTGAATAGAAATAAATAAAAATATATATACTCAGCGAAAGATGCCGCGCTAGTGGCGAAACAACAGAATTAAACGTTCTTGCAGAAAGTAAAATCTTTTTGATGATTTTACAAAATTTTGATAAATTTTCCCTCAGAATATATGTATATATATATAGCAAACAGGAGGCACTTACTCTTTGCATCTGATCACAATCAGTGCCAGGAAACAGCCGAGCACAAATATGCCAATGCACGATGAGACGAAAAACCAAACATTTTCCAAGCTTTTCGTGTCGCTGCTGCGGACTAGCTCCATCAGCTCGTTGCCGCTATCGTTGTGCTGGTTTTGGCCGCACATGAAGGCCGCAAAGCACGGCTGCGACTCGTTCGACGGCAATAGTATATCAATGCTCTTCGGCTTGGATATCAGAAACGACGGCAACGGCGGCGGCGGCATCGATAATATAAAATCTGGCGGCGGACCAGCCAATTGGTCACAACTGCCCACACAATTACCCAGTAAGAAATTCATCTCGTTGCCTAAGAAAAGGGGGAGAGTCCAAATTATTGTTGCATTTTCTAGCCTCAAGGGATATTCATTATTTTTTTTAAATGGAACCGAAAATACCTGTGTGTATGTATGTGCACATACTTGCACACAATATACACATTCCCCCATAGAGATATATAGCCAAAAACAAACAACCCCAATAAAATCGAGGAAAAGTTTTTAACCAAGTTCGTTTCTTTGCATACATATACAAATGTTATATATGTATGTGTATATATTTTGGCCAAATCATTTGTTTTGGCCAAAATGCAAATCGATTTAAGCATTCATCACTTTAACGTACAAATATATATTTATATATATATCCACAGTCCCATTTATTTATCCAATTTCACCAACTGACAACAACTTCTCGCAAACATTAGCAAACCTTAATCCAATAACGTCCTGTACCGATGAAATCTTACCTTGAACTGAGTAGTCGAAACAATTGCCATATTTTCAACTCGGAGAGCGTTCTGCGCGCGCATCTCCTCCATTCGAACTGGGTGGAAAGTAACCCCCGCTTATTTAGCCACACCCAGACCATACACACGTACTCTGATTATTTCACATTTGGTATCCCAAATTATTAAACATGTTCTTTCCTTACATTTTATTTCCAACTTTGGGCGTTCTCTAAACGTTTACTTTTTGTACCTCTGAAAAGTTTTAATAAGCCCAATTTAAAATTGAAAAACAGATTCTTTTTAAAATATATTTAACTAAACCGATTTTTCTGTTCGATTCCATTTTGTTCATTGTTTTTTATCTAAATTATTGCTGCGTTTAATTTTAAATTTTTGTATTTTCATTTTTTGGTCGAAAATCCCGCCAAAATTTACAAAAATTTTAACATGAAGTTTTTGGATCCCGCGTAGCTCAGCCCAAACTGAACCGATTTTCATATTTAATGCCATTATGTTCATTGTTTTTTATCTAAATGAATTCTGCATAAAAACTTATACATTTTGAAAATTTAATTTATTTATTTTTGGAAAAAAATGTATAAATTTAAAATCTAAACTAATTCTTTTCAAATCGATTTCTGGTGTCAAATTGAAACTGATTTTGATTTGGTTCATTTTTTTGTCCAAAATAACGCCAAAAATTACAACAAAATTTAAATGTTAAGTTTTTGAATTTTATTTTAACTCGCGTGGCTCAGCCAAAATTAAACCGATTTTAATATTTAATGCCATATTGCCCAAAGTTTTTGGCCTGAACTATTTCTGCATAAGACTGTTTTATAGTAATAAGTAAAATAATAATATTGTAATAATGCTAATAAAATCTACAATAATTCAGTAATGAAAGTAGAGCGTTCAAACTAAAATATATCGGCTAATATATAATTAAACGAATTAATAGAATAGCACCAACATGCATGACTGCTGAATACAAAATCAATTGGAGAAATCCCAGCTTTAGCGATACCTAAACTTCAAAGATTCACATGACCAGCTACCAGCAGCGGCGTCAGAACCAGTCCAGTGGGTAACTGGCCCCAGCCATCAACCAGCGAACAAAAGAGAGCTGACCAAACCAATGCAACTGCACAAAGAGTCGGCCATCTCGCTCTTTCGCACTTGGCAAATGGTGCGCATACTCTCGTGCTCTCTGAGATCGTCAAAAATAAAAACAAATGGGGCACTGTTTACACCTTGAACCCATAAATGTGAGAGCAAAGGGGTATAATGGTTTTCGTTAAACGCAAATCTTATTTAATTTTGTGCGAATATTTGAATATGGCTTAATATTGGCATTTACGCTAGAATGCGACAATCAATTTAATAATTCATTATTTTAGACAAATTTATTTAAAATAGTATCTAGATGTCTATAGATAACTATATACTATCTTGAGCAGGCACTTTACGACGTAAACAATTCTTATGTTTATAAACGAGAAAAATAATGTATAGAAAATAACATAATTACATATATAAAAAACAAACCCTGTTGTATAATCGTTTAATTTCCTCTAAATGTATTAATAGTAAATCGCAATAATATTGAATGAATTAATATCAAGTCGCAATGAATTTATTTCTTTTCGCCGTAGGTCATAACGACGCCCACGATCAAGGCCAGCACTGTGAAGCCCTGGGCCGCAATGCGAGTGCGCATCATAAATTGCGACATTTTGCGGTTGCCGGTGCGGAAGTTGTAGAGACCAGCTGTTAGGGCAGCGGTTGTCGCCAGACAGCCTAAATAAAACGAAATTGCATTTGGCAATGTTTACATAACACGACCGGGACAACGGTTTATTATTATTTACCAATTGGTACCAAAGGGTTTTCCTTGATTTTGCGTACAAGTCTTTCCTTGGTCGTTTCGATTTCAACAACTGGCCCTAGATCCTGACGTAACTGGATCCAGTCTAGATCTTCAGCTGGCAGCGGTATCTCCGTTTTGTTGGCCATTTTAATGGTTCTGTTAAGGTTTTCTGCAATTTAACAATATGACAGTTTCAACACCGACAGTTCATATTAGTGTTATGGAACACACAGCCGTACAAACAAATGATTACATACATACGCACAGATGACAGCTACTGTGTGGAACGATGCAATCAAACAGGGCTACGGTATACGCCAAATATCGAATATAATATCGAATATTTACTGAACTCACGTTTTAACTCTGACTTTTCAACAATTTTGATTGTTATTCCAAATTGCAATAACTTTTTTAAACTAATATTTTCCCGATTAAAACTCCATGCTCTTCATATAAAATTTGAATCAATTAGCAGTTCCCGTGGTAATCGAAACTGTTTCTACATTATAGTAACAATTTAACACTAACATGTTGAGATATGTTAATAATGTTATAATTTATAATGCATGAGCCCTCGAACTGGATTATGCAATAATGCAGTTCAGCTTTATTTTATAAAGCACTTCAGTCAGTCTCCAGCCCTGTTTGTGGAACCAAATTGAATTCACGCAGGTTCCGATAAGCTTTCATCGCTCATCGAATACGTTCATTCATCATTGTTTTAAATCTTTATTAATGCATGCCTGTACTAGAGCATTTCTTTTTTCAATTAATGTAATATATTAATATTATTTAGTATTATTATATTTATTAATAATATTATTTTATATATTAATAACAATATTAATTAATATAATATAAACTAATTTAAATCAATGTACAAATTTTATTTATATATTTTTCTATTTAAAACAAAGCCAAGAATTCTATATATTTCATTGTTAAACCAGTTTTGTATACCAACTAGCAAGCACATACATACTTACATAAAAACATATGTATGTACATATGATTATATGTACATACATTTAAAAACACCCTTGTGATGATCAAATAAAATCGAAGAAAATTTGTGTGTTGGGTATTTCTGACCTCACTAACACGTTCACACACAGCTGCATTATTCCAACTATGTTTCTCTCGCTCTTTTTTTAAAACGAGAGAGAGTTGGGAAGTACAGTCAGACGAGGAACGCAAAATGAAACATGTGTATGTAGCTAGAATATCATTGTGTGTGTATATCAAATGAAATACATGCATTTTTGTGTGTTTGTGTAAAGGCGAAAAACAAACGCATACATTTAAACAAATTTTGTGCATGTATTGTTGGAATGGGATGGGGCGGAATATACATACAAACACATGTATGTACATTTGGACGTACGTGCATAGGTAAATATATGTGTATGTACATGTATAGCATATGTATGTATATGTGAACTTATTTAGCTAGTTTTATTGTGCTTTATAACGAGTTTTTTTGTTTTGGCGTTACTTTGTAAATGAAAACATAGGTATGTACATAAACATTAACGTGTTATGCACAGAATCATATGTATGTACGTACATACATATGTTTGTATGAACGTATCAATCAGTTTACTTTGGATTGTTTGTATGTACATTGAAAACTAAGAAACATGTGTATGTGCGAGAGTACGCATATAAATATATGTACATACAATGTACATATGTTTGAACGAACCTGAGTATAAAAAGTAACAAGCTAAAAATGTTATAAGGCCTGTTTCCCTCCACCACGTGTATACACACACACACATGCACTCTCTGAACACTCATTGGGCAGCCGGAGAGAAAGTGTGCTCAGTAAACTGTACTCAGAGCACACCGCTGCCTGCTTGCTGCCTGCTGCTTGATATACGCTCTCTATTTCTCGCGCGCTCTCTCTTTCTCTCACACACACATACACACTCACACAGTTGCGCACTCAACGCATACAGAAAGAAGTCTGGCGCTAGCCCAGGCTGGGCCATGAAGCACAGTAAGGCAGAGACGGCTATTCAATTCAATAGCCTTTGCATTCGTTGTTGGTACTCTCTCTGTGTGTGTTTTCAATCAAGCGAGCGGCGCGCGAACCTCATCTTTTTCCGCATTGGTACCAACAAAAACACATTACTGCAATAAAGCTGCGTTTGTGGCGTCGTTTGTTTATTTCTTACTAACTAAAAACAAACAAACAACAACAACAAACTCCAAAACTCGCGTTACGTTACGTTTACCGTTCCTTTCGCTGTTACGCCGATTTGCCGTAAAAATCGTCGAACATTTTGCGACATTAACGTGTGGCGTCTGACGGCTCCTCCGTCAAACGTACATACATATGTACATACATACATACGTACATGTATAATAATCAATATAACGTACATATATGTACATAGAATAAACGAAAGCGAGTTGTAACTGGCTTTCAACTTAATTTTGCCATTGAATTTGTGTTGTGTGCAGTGCAAGAAGTCAAAGAAGAAGCAGAGCGCTACTGCAAATATACGGTTATAATATAATAAACTATTAAAAAAAAATACAAAAAGGGAGCAAAAAAAACACATCTGTTCAGATTCCCCCCTCGAACCCGCAAAACGATCCATTCGCACAGAAATCGGCCGAAAACATGGAACACTTTCATCAAATACAGGTAAGCTTGAGTGTGCACACACACATGCATGTTTGTATGTATTTTTTTTTTTTTTTGCTCAAACTATTCTGGCGTTCATTGTCCACTTTGCATCTGGTCACACAGCATTCAAGTGTCGCAAGTTAAAGATTTTTCTGTTTCCCGCCAACAACAAATAAAATTGGCAACACGCACAACTTCCATTTGTTGTATAAATATAAATATATTCATATATATATATATATACACACATATTCAGCCACACATATGCACATATTGTATACACATATAAATGGAGACGCATGAGAGAGTATGGAAATTTTACAATGGCCGAGTTGGAATCTCAATATGCACGCATGTATGTGTGTATGTACGGGCAAATGTACATACAGATGTAAAATATATGCGAGCATTTTGCTAAGGTTTATATGTACATACAGAATCGAAGTAGATGAACATATGCACATACTGGCATACATATGTATGTATGTACATTACTGCGTATATCGGACGAAGACGCTATGCGTACATGTACACACACAAACAAGCAACATTTTTATTTTGCGTGCGCATCTATGGCCGCCATTTTTTATTTTTTTTTATTTTGGTTACATACGTACACACATATGCAACACACATTTAGTTGCATGTTGTTTTATTTAGAACAGCCGAAATTGCATAGTACATGCGTATTTTCACATATATATACACACATATTTACCATTATAAAATTGGAAATGACATGTGCCTCGATTTTTCAAATGCTGAACAAACATACAAACACTGCGGTGCTTTGTGTGTGTGATACATACATACATACATACATACATAAGAAACACTATGTACATATGAAAACTTGAAATATGCACACACATTGAAGCTTGCGTAATCTGAAATTGGCTGTATGAACATACATATACAAACATACATATATTTGTCCATAATATGTGCATATGAATTCTCTTTATATAGTGTCTCTTTCCATGAGAAGACAACTACAACTAGTATGCTTATACATACATACGTACATTTGTATATGTGTGTGTATAAACTCGAAATGCTTTGTCAGTTTTTTGTACGTACATGTGTATGTACATACATATCCATGCACAAACATATTTACATTGTAAAGAGCATTTTATTTTATTTTTCTCACCGAAAAACACACACACGTGTACATGTGTATTATTTTTTGCCAGTGTTGCCGTGTTTTTTGCACGAGTAGTACAGACAACCCTAACAATGAGAGAGAATAAAACAGGAGCCAATAAATTCGTTCATGAACCGAATGAACCTGCTCTTTATACAAAATAAACGTGCTTTTTTCAAAGCCCATTCTCAGATGTTGCGTTTAGATACAAAGAAAAACGCAAACAGCTGATTGCTTTGACAAAACAATTAAATTTGTTGTTGTTTATATTTCCATGCTTATACCTATTTGTTTGTAAACTTGTGTATGTACATACATAGACTCATGCGTACATATGTATATATACATATGCGTAACAACTTGTTTACATTTTCAACGCATTATATTGCTAATAAGAAACGTTGCATGGTGGAGTATTTGCAAAGTGTGAATGGAACCATTGAGAATTGAAACATGCAACGCAGATGTTGCTCCAACCAACCATTTTGAACTTTTGCTCATGCGCATTTTCAGTGTATACATACATAAGCATGTTTGTGTGAGTCTGTGTACGTGCGTGCTGCTAAGCGTGAAACCCGCCAGCGCCAGCGAGAGCTGATCGTTTTTGGCGCCAAACGCCCGCAGCAGCTTGGCAAGATCCACAAATTGCGCTCTTGAATGCTTTTTCTTATAATTGTATATACTATATATATTTTTAAAATTTGTGCACGCTGCGCACCAATTTCTATTTAATTATAACTTTAATTGACAGACACACGAAAGTATATTTTCGTATATACAGTTTATTTACTATAAATTCAGCAAGCACATTTTTTAAATGCACCAATACTTTTCTTTGTCTGTATATATATTTATATAGATGTAGGTCAGTTTTTTAGATGTTTGATTTTATACTGTAATTAAAATTTAAATTTGGATAGTTGATATCGATTAATTGAATCTAGATTCGAAATTCTAATTAAATACGTAAATACAAATATATATTTATATTTGTAATACGGATCAACTATCCCAATTTAAACGTATGTTAATGTTTATAAATAATCTGAGACGGTGATCGGTGCGACGCCACTGCGTGAGAATTTATTTTTTGCATTATTTGTGGCAAAAAGTTGTTCGTGTTGGCCTCGCACTTGCTCACACACATTTGCACATGCACAATCCACACATATACATATACACGTTCATAACAAAAAACCAACAACCACAACAACAAACTATTGATTAGCAAACAATTCAACACTATCAGCAGCAACTGGCTGCGCAGCAACAACAACAAGCGGCTGCCGTGCAACAGCAACAGTTGCAGCAACACCAAGTGGTTGTCCAGCAGAACCAACAGCAGGCCCATCAGAATAGCTCCAACACCACCGCCGGCGTTGGCAGCCAACAGCTATTTACATACAAAATGGCCAGTAGTTTCCCAAATCCAGCCACGACAATGGCACAAGTTGTTGCCACATCGAATGCGGCCACCACTGGCTACGATTACCGCCTAAATATGGCACAGGCCGCAGCAGCCGCAGCGGTGCCCGGCTCCCAATGGTGGTACTCGGCTGCCAATCAGGGCCAGGTTGATGCCAACACAGCTGCACAGTTGCAGCAGCAGCAGCAACAGCAGCAGCAGCAACAGCAGCAGCAACAACAACAGCAGCAGCAACAGCAGCAGCAGCAACAACAGATGCAACAACAGCAACAGCAACAAAATGTCATTAATTCAGCCGGGGTAAGTGTATCTGTAAATTGTTATGCTTAAGCATTTAATATTATAACAATTACTCATTCATATTAATTCCCTTAGAGCCCAATGATTAGAAAAGCTGATGCGAAACCCCGAGGCCGAATGACTGCTTACGCATACTTTGTACAAACTTGCAGAGAGGAGCACAAAAAGAAGCATCCCGATGAGACGGTGATATTCGCCGAATTCTCACGTAAATGCGCCGAGCGTTGGAAGGTAATTATTATCTCAATTATTTGATATACAACCAACTATATTATTAGTATGGTTGATCTATAATATTTGAGTGAAATGCGATTATTACCCAAAAATATTTCGTTTCTGTCTAGACGATGGTCGACAAGGAAAAGAAACGCTTCCATGAAATGGCTGAAAAAGACAAGCAACGGTACGAGCAGGAAATGCAGAACTATGTGCCGCCCAAGGGTGCGGTTGTGGGACGCGGGAAGAAAAGAAAACAAATTAAGGACCCGAATGCGCCAAAACGTTCATTGTGAGTTCGTAGCAAAATTGATTATACTAATATTTACTAATAATAAGCGAATAATATTTTGCAAATAAATCAACGATGTATGCTATTAATAATGTTAATTTTCATGAAATAGGTCTGCGTTCTTCTGGTTCTGCAATGATGAAAGAAATAAGGTGAAGGCTCTTAATCCGGAATTCGGTGTTGGTGATATTGCCAAAGAGCTTGGCCGCAAATGGTCCGATGTCGATCCCGAAGTTAAGCAAAAATACGAATCGATGGCAGAAAGGGACAAGGCACGATATGAACGGGTAAGTGAGCGCGCATTAACCGAAATGTATACGATTTGTGACAAATATTAATGAGCGAATAAATTTTTTCAATTGTGTGCATTTAGGAAATGACCGAGTACAAGACAAGCGGGAAAATTGCCATGTCAGCACCCTCGATGCAAGCGTCGATCCAGGCGCAGGCACAAGCAGTACAGAAAGCCGCGTTACTTGCAGCAGCTGCACAGCAACAGCACCAGCAGCTGGATGAGCAACATGACGACGATGATGGCGACGGTGATGATGACGAAAATCAATAGGTCTAGCAGTAAAATACTCTTCACTATTTATACACTATCGTTGGTCATCACGAACAAGAAATCATAATAACGTTAGTTAATCTATTATCAGGTTAACTGATGTGTGTTGAATATACATAAACACACACGTATATAATGATACAAAAAAGAACAGCATATATATATCTATATATATATATATATAAGCGTATATATATGTATAAATATAATATTAATTTTTTTTTTTTTTAATAATAAGCGAATAATATTTTGCAAATAAATCAACGATGTATGCTATTAATAATGTTAATTTTCATGAAATAGGTCTGCGTTCTTCTGGTTCTGCAATGATGCAAGAAA
>SCDT01000865.1:0-22118 GCA_004143765.1 Drosophila melanica
AAAAAAATAATCTTTTGTGAATATTTATGTATTCAATTTACCTGTTTTTTTTACTTAAAAATTGCAATTAATAATGTTACATTCAATAAATTTTTTTTAATATAAATAAACTTCATATAAATATATTAAATATATAACCAATTTAAGAAGTTTCCTATCTGAATCTTTATTTGTTGCTGTTCGCAACAAGTTGCGGTTCGAATGCTGCTCAAACTTGTGCCAACTCTGTGCCTTTGTGCGAGTATTGTTTGTGTTTGCTGCTGCCGGCGTCAAACCGATGCGCTGCTGCCGCTGCTTCTGCCGCCGCTGTTGCTGCTGGCGTCGGGGTTGGTTTGCCGTTCGCTTGTGCACGGCACAATCAGTTGTTGTGTATCCTTCGAAGGGTGAAAAGTTTCCTATATACAAAAACTTTTGCACCGTCGCCGTCGCTTCGTACGAGCGCCAGAAACGAGTGCGAGTTGCCTGCCCGCTGCGAGTTGCAAGTAAAAATTCGTGCGTTGCGCGTTCTGCGTCGTTAGTGGAGCTGGAGTTGCCGTCGCCAAAGTCAGCGTCAGCATCAGCATCAATTCGAACGCTTCGTTGTTGATTTCCGCGTCTAATTTACGTTCTTCACACCACAAACAACTATTCGGCAGCCCAGATAAATACTTTAAGCCAGGATTGCGGACATCGGGAAAATATGCCACAGTCAAAACTTGCAATAAGCTTGCTCATGTGAATAGTGCCAACAACAACCAAAAAAAAGCAGCAACAACAACAGCAACAAGAACAACATCAACAACAACTGTAAATGTTTTTCACAGTTTAGCAACTATTTTAATTTCCCAGCGACTTCGCATCGTTTCTTTCCGTTAGTTTCCTTTTCGCGTCGCGTTCGCATCTTTCGCGTTTTGTTTGTGTTGTAAACAATTTCTAAGTACTCGGATCGCTTTCGTTTTCGTGCGCGCTTTCGCGGCTATTTTTTTTTTTTTGTATTTTTTTTTAAATGCTATTTAGTTAAACAACTCAATAGATCATTTAAAAGCAACGACTGTTTCTAGATATATAGAAAACCAATTTCCCAGTGGCAGCAACAATCAAGCATTGGCAATGGATTAACAACGGTTTGTATTTATATATTTACATATATTTCTCAATTTTCAAACTATAACAAAAGCGAATAAGAATACAAATTGTAGAAGGGATTTATTGAGAATTTATGTCCACATATAATCAGAGCAGAGAGGAGAAGATCAAGTGCAAGACTAAACATTTATTAAATAATTACATGCTCTTAATTCGTACTTAACTAAATTAAACTAAACTTAAATTTTTTATCCAAATTTTATATGTCTTAAAATGTCTTATGTCTTATGTCTTTATGTCTTAAAATGTCCTGAATAAAAACGTGGAATAATTACTTTTTATAGAATATCTAAAGAAATTATAGAAATATATTTTTTGAAGGAATTAAGGCACAATATATAGCAATAATTATTTATAAAAAAAAAATCAGAATCTAGCATAAAAATTCTATTAAAACACAAATTTTAATTCAACTATGAATGCTTTTAATTTTTTTTATACATTATTCTTAGACAGCAAAATCAAAAATAAGAAATAATAAGCATAAACTTAGCTTTTAATTTGTTTATTTATTAAAATGTGCTTGAATTTTCGTTATAAATATCCACCGAATATCCTAATTGAACTTAGAGTGTTTTTGCCGTCGGTTCATGATCAATGATAGAGTTTACCAGATTCGGTTCTATTTTGCTTACCTACGAATCTGCGAATTTATGCCAATTACAAAAAATAAATCAGCTGCAGTACATCGGATCTGTTGGGCCGCGGCACAGGAAACACGTCAAGATATGTAAATAGAGATAACATTTTGGGCATTTAGGATCGAATTACAAAAGTCGCAAGCCGACGGCTGCACTTGCCACACAATTTCTCGTATTATTCTTGGCGTATAAACAGACCGTTTTAAGCGGATTTATTGATGGATTTGTTGACGCTGGCCCCAAAGTAAAAACAGTCGCCAAATGCTGGCAAAACAAACATGCGAAAAGTGAAATAAAATTAAATGAAGAGACAACAGCAAAAGCTGCTGCCTCATAAAATACCAACAACAACAACAACAACAACTACAACTGCTGGCGGCAGACTCGAAAGTTTTTTTTTTTTCGTACTTTTTTTCTGGGCATGAAACTCCCGAAAATTGACACAAAAACATTTGAGATGAGTAATGACAATAAACACGCGGCAGCAGGAGAACAAGAAGAAGCAGAAGCAGCAGCAGCAGCAGCATCCGAGGCAGAGACAAAACTTGAAGATACACAAATACAAATAGAAATACGACAAGGCGAAACAAGGCAGAATGCCAAAACTGTTGCTGGCAGCTCAACAGAAGCAGCAATAATAACAATAACAACAATAACAACAACAACAACAACAACAATATCAATAACAACAAGAACAAGAAGAGTAGCAATAAAGCGTCTTTTGCGAGCATCAGAGACGCCGCCAATCCGCTAGATACATTTGTATCTGTGGCGCATATGCGCCGACGTTTGTCAAGTTAAATTAAAAAGCAGCTTAAGGCTCGAGCACTGAAGCTGCTGCTGCTGCTGCTGCTGCTGCTGCTGAAGAGTTATGCCCATTCCCAGGCCTCTGCGCAAAACGTGCACAGAACGTGGCAGGCAGAAAAGCTCAACAGAAAGCAGAAAAAGATACAGATACATTCAACACTCGGCTTGCGGCTCGTAACTAACTAACAGTAACGTGCGTACTTCAAGGCAGCTCAGCAGGCAGCAGACATTGAAACTTGAAGATACACTCGCACACACACACACACACACAGCGGCCTCTTTTGGCGCGCTCAAAACAGAAGCGCCAAAAAAAAAATCGCACAACAAAAAGCCAAACTGCAAAAACGAAAGCGAAACACAAAAAGAAGCAGAACAGCAACAAGAACAACTTCAAGTCGAAGTCAGCCCCAAATGAGGCGTCGTAACATGACAGACACGGCCCACGCCCTGCCAAGGGGGCAAAGGCGGTGTCGGTAGTCGGTAGAGTGAGACGGGATGGGGTTGGGGTAGGGCGGAGGGAACAGGCTGAAGCTAAGGCTGGGGCTGCCTTGACATGGGCAATAAAGAGAATTTAAAGCGCCATAGAAGCTGACGACGAAAGCAAAATAAATAATAAAGTAAAACAAATTGAAGCAGCAGCAGCAGCAGCAACAGCAACAGCAGCAGCGGCAAAAAGAAGTTCAAGTTCAAGCAGCGCATGTATCTGTATCTTGCAGTTTGTGTATCTTTGCCGGCAGCACATGCTGCTGCAATTTGTCTGACCAGAACGCAACGGAATGGAGGCACATGTGCCGCCAACTGGACGCGACCGCTGTTCCATGTTGTTTTTGTTGTTGTTGTTGTTGTTGCATCTATTTCTGTTTGCCGTTTATGAGTCTTGGATCTTGGAAATGCAGTCGCAGTCGACCCCCAATGAATTAACGCGTCAGCTATAAATAAACATAGGCACGCACATTGTTGTGCGCACAACGGTTTACTGCGAAAAGCAAGTAACTCGCACCCACTCGCATGCGCGCACACACACCCACACGCACACACGCACGCACACACATGTTTCATTTTCGTTTTCATTCATAAAATTAGTACATGCCAAAAAAGCATGCACAGGTAGCAGAAGTCAGCGCCAAAGGACACGACAGGCAAATTAAGGCTTTGACCTAGAGAAAAACAAACAAGTCACAACACACGTTATGCCACCCACTCACACACCCTCCCACACTCACACTTACACTCACACACACACACGCACACCACCGCCTGCTTGTAGCTTTAACGGTAACGTGCGTGACTTTGAAAGTATGCGAGCCAAATGACATACTCGTAAATCTGCACACACATGCGTTGTGAATGTGTGTGTGTGTGTTGTGTGTGTGTTTGGTTAGCTCCTTTGCATGGCTTCATTGTGGCGCACAGCACGTTTTATTTCCTCGCATACTTGCAACATACTCTACATACTGAACTGTCTCCCCGCCCCGCACCGAATAACTCAATTTACACGTGACACATCGCCAAGTAAATTAACCCATTAGCAGAGTCATGATAATTTTGATACCAAGATACAACAAAATGTACGCGTATTTATTGCATTTTAAGACAGCTTAGTAAGCAATAAAAAAATATATGTTTAATGGTAATATTATTGATTAGAGTGCATTTTTTAGCCTATGTCTATAATATGTGCATAAGAAACTTTCTTGTTTAAAGATCTTTTACAAAATCAATTTACTCACGAAGTGAACATAGTGTATTGGGTTTCTGCAATGTCCGTCATGTAGTGCGTCTGTCCGGATGAGATAGGTCAAGATATTTGGTATGTAGATAGCTGAACATCTTCCCCAAAGATTCCTCAAAGATTCATTTATCGGCCAGCGCCCGCCAAATAAAAGCAGAAATACTTAGATCTCTCACAGTTTTCGAAAATGAATCAAAATTTCTAAAAACTGAATTTTTTTTGTCAAAATAACAATAATAATAAACACCATAAATGAGTATAACGCAGTCGGTTAAGCCCGACTGCAACGTTCTTGCAAGTCAACAATATTTTAATTTTTACACAAGTTTTCGCATAAACCAAAAAAAGTAAATCGAAAAGTTTAAAAAGGGAGTATCCAATAAACACAATTAAATTGGAAGCAAACAACTTTGCTAAGCTTGATTAAATGCGAAGCCGAGTTGAAAACATATTAAAATATAGAAGCAACAATAATATGAATATCAATTAGGTAAGCGCAAAGAATGTTGTTGCCAACAACATGTTAATAAATACGTGCCAAGGGGCTTCTGTATTGCAGCTCCCCCCCAGGAAATATATATTTTGTGCAGGGACTACAACAAACTGAATGCATATAATGTAATAATGCAGATCCCCATTTGAAAAGTTCGTTTAATTACGTTGGAAGACGCATGTTCTGAATATGTGAGCTTGTTCCGCTTGCGAGTCAGCTACTCAGCTCAAAATATACGTACTTATTTTAATAAATATTTTAGTGCGGTTGCTGTCTGAAACAATTTTGAACAAATTTCATATGTGCAAAAGTTGTAAACAAGCGCAAAACGCCAGAAACATACTAAAATATTACATGTGCAGAATTTGGTGGGAGGTGGGGGGTGGTGGCAACATGGGGCGTATGCGCAACATTCGCAGGATCTGCAGATGTAGCGAAAAGTGGAGCTGAAGCTCGAAGCTGCTACATGGCCACTTCATTCAAACAAATGCTTGACAGACAGACAGAAAGACAGACGGACAGAAAGACAGACAGACAGACAGACTGGCAGGCAGGCAGGTAGGGGTAACTTGGGAAACCGGGAGCAAAACGAGGTTGGCCAACTGGCAGTTGGTGCTGCACTTGTTTCGCCGCTGTCAGCCACAGCTCGACAAACGAAAGTCAGTTTGGCTACGCACAGGTAACAGGCAACAGGAACAACAGCAACAACAACAGCAGCCAGGTTCCTGCTCAGCTCAGCTTGGCTCGGTTTGGCTGGGCTCACCCTCGCCCGTCATGGCTGAGTTGCCTTATAGCATTTGGTCTATTCTGCGCATGCAACGGGTGTGTGCGAGTGTGTGTAGCCTACTTTATGCACCAAATGCAGCTCGGAGTCACCTATATTCGCTGCTGTTTGTATTTCAGTTGTTGCTGCTGCTGCCGCTGCTGCTGCTGCCATTTTGGCCCCTCTGCATGTATTTCAAATGACGCATTGTTCGCATGCACGTTATATAGTGCTTTATATATGTTCATGCATATGTACATTTGTGTCTACGTGTGTGTGTTGTACATCTGTGTGCTGCGTGTTTAATTCGCAAAAAATTTGCAAAATGTTGCAAACTGTGCGGCAGCAACAGCAACTGAAACACAAACAAACATACACAGAAATTGAAGTGAATTGCGCGCATTGTTAATGGTTTCGTTTTTTGTAAGGCTCACACACACTCACACACGCATTTACACTCAGAGAAAACCACCATTTTTGCATAAAAAAAATATACATATTCTTACAAATTCAAACTTTTCTAAAGTAAGTTTGTTTTTGAAGTAAATATAGAATGAAAAGTTTAAAAAAATGATATTCGTATTTGAAAAGCTATCTTAAGTTTGAGTTTGAAGTAATAATCAAAAACGTTCTTCAAATATGAAAATCGTACTTAGCTATAACTCGGCCGAACGACGACAATGCCCGTACTTCATTCGAGTAGAAAATGTGCGGCATTTCCCTGAGTGTATTTGTTTAGCCTCTTTATGGCGCCAAAACATAGCCGAGCTTAACTGCGCCAAATTTTACAGACTTGGAACTGTTCAAATGCTTATCAAGAAAAAGCCAGATAAGATATAGAAACTCAAACAGTTGCTCGACTTGTACATAATTCTCCAACTGGCTGGATCTATTATGTCACAGGGCGGAAATCGAGGCTTTGCTTCAGCATTTCCGATTTGAATAACAACAATCAAAATACATAAAAATAATGCGAAAAGAAAACAGAAATGTTGACCGTTGCTGAGACATGAAACGCCTTGATTTATCATCTTGGGACAGCAACAGTGCCTGCAAGAGGAAGCGCTAATTGTGCACATGTTGCAGTTGCACATGTTGGCAACACACACACACAGACACACACACGCATGCACACTTGCACACTCGCATTGGCCTAATTTTGGAAATCGGGATCTTTATCGGTCCGGCGCAATACTCGTAACTCGTAACTCGTAACTCGCGATTCGCGACTCGTAACTTGCAACTCGCAGCTCGCCAGTTGAAGCGCCTGCCACACTCCCCGTTGCTGGCTGCTGAATGCAGAAGACGGAGCGAACAATGTAAATATATGAGCCGCAATTGCTGCAGGATGGGCTGGCCAAAGTGGAAACGCGAAACGAAGTCGCATAAAACGGAAAGTGCAGCAAATTGTGGCAGCTGCAACATCAATTTTTTTTTTTTGTATTTTGTATTTTTTTCTTTCTGTTTCCTTTGCCGATCTTAACTCTGCGTCAGGTTCTGCTGGCCGTTGGCCTTTTACCGTTCATTTCAGGCACTTTTATTCGCCGGCTAATGCGCGTAGTCCCCGGACTCAAATTGCGGCACGCAAATCGCAACCGACAACATAATCAGGCTTTAATTGTCATTCGCAGCAACGATGTTCACCAGTCGTTAAAGACGATCCAAGATCTTCTCAACCAATTAACTCAAGAACTGTCGAAAAAAGAAATAGAAAAGGCAAAAACTTTTTTTGCTAGATGTTTTCTATTCTAGTTTGTAATTCTTAGCCGACAACAAACAAAAATTGAATATATTTAAAAATAACAAAAAAAAACTTGTTAATGTTAGCTACCAAAATATCGAGTATAAATGCTTAACTGCGGTTTTAGCAGAAATTAAATTATTATAATATTAGAAGTTTCTTAAATCAAGTACAAAATGTTTTGATTAAAGTATTAATTTTCTTAGATTAAAAACCATTTTTTAGATTCCAATTTAAGAATTTTTGTATTATAAAAAACGTATCTCAACTAAGAAATTTATTCTTAAATTTCTATATTTATTGTGATCACAAATATTTTTACAATTAATCGCCTGGTTGGGTAAATCAGGGTCAATCACAAACGGGACGTCACTTTTTATTAGCCCTAATGTATACAGTTCAATAGTTGTAAGTTTTCATTTGAAAACATGGTTAGCATTTAGCCAAAGAATATCTGCTCAGCTGGCCAAGGGCAAATATGTAGACACTTCAACGCCTCAGAAGGCCTAAAGCGTCCTATAACGTGTGCAGAAACACACACACACACACACACACAGAGTAGGCCCATTGAACTTTGTGAAGCGCAACGAAATGTTGGCAGGTTGAACTGAGGCAAAAAGCAAAAAGTCAAAAGGCAACGGCAAAGGACGCGCAAAAAAATGTACACCTGTGCCGCATTTTTTTATTTTTATGAGAACAAAATACAAAAGAGACAAACGCAACGGCAACAAAAAAAAAACAAAAAAATGCGAGTAACTGCGAAAAGAAAAAATGGCGAAAAAAACAAGAAAATGACAACAGCGACAGCCACTGAAAAACGCAGCAAGTGTGTGTGTGTGTGTGTGTTGTGTTGTGTGTGCTCCTACAAAGCCAAAGCATAACTTACAAGCAGCAGAAGCTACAACAACCAACGGCAATAAAAAGCCAGAAGTGAGTGTCCTTTACATTTTTTTTTTTTGCCGTTGCTGCTGCTGCTGCTGGTGCTTCCTGCCAGCGCGGACTTGGACTTGGCCAACGCCGCTCATTATATAGTCAAAGACCATAATTATGTGTTGAAGTTTGTAGATGTTTTAAGTGAGTGAGCGCTAAAGAAGCAAAAAGGGCAGCGGAATAACGATAATGGCAGCATAAACAAAAACAACAAGAAACAACTGACAAAAGTGGCAACCAAATAAGGTTCCTTGCAAAGTCATTTAACTTTGCCGGCAATAGGTCTAAGCTAGGATAAGACTAAAACACACAAAGAGCTTCTTAAAGAACCGTTTATTAAACATCAATTGTGCAAATAGTTAACATTAACATTTCCGTTTGCTGTTGTCGAACTGCAATTAATTTAGTAATTCTATTATTTTTTTTTCGTTTACAGCTTTTTAACCAAAGGATTTGAGGAAACCAACAACAACCACATTTTGGCATATGAAATTGAAAAGAATAATTTCATTTTGGCTTATAATCAAAATTATATTCAACTTGAATTCAAACCAAAAAACCAAAAACAAAAATGCATACAAATTAAACGAAAAAGAAAATTTAACTATATTAAAAATTTATTAATTTTATTAAAACACATAACAAATAACGCGGTAATGTTTAATTAATTCGTAAGGTAACCAACAAACAAACAAACAAACAAACAAACGGAAGACAAAGATTTTTAATATTAGGCCATAAATATTAAGTAATATTATACTGCATAACGATAAATAAAACAAAAAACAAAAACCTTTTCAAACAAAAAGCAGCAACTATTTTTTATATATATAAACATATTAACAACAAGCAACAACAAATATAAACGCAAATCAAATTTAAAGCAAAAACCAGAGTACAAAATTCATAAGCATCAATTTACAAAATATCACAAAATATCAACAAGCTAAATATTCAAATAACAAAACGAAACATATATAAATCTATAAAAAATAATAATAAAAGTTAATAAGCAAACAACGCATACAAAAAATACAAATTTACAAATTACAAATTTACAAATTTTTCTAACAACAAGTCGAAGTCTGAGACACAGCCACAGCACAAAAAGAATAAAAAGGAAAACCAATTAAAGTTTATAATAAATATTAATTGCAAATTTAAATGTAAGCAACAATTAGCAAATATTGAAATTGTATCAGAATCAACTTTAATACAAGTTTTTTCATAGCTGCCGTTTACAACAACAAGAACAACAAAATAAGCATCTTCAACCACGAAAAAAAAGTACAAAACATTTTGAATTTTCAACTTACAAATTTTGTAAAAAAAAACCAAAACAAACAAAACAAAAAAAAACAATTTAATAGTAGCACTTTTACAACAACAAAATAATAACAAAGCATAAAATTAAACATATATTTATATATAAACTAAATGCGAATATATATTAAGCCTAAGCAGCGCGAATATTATTAAATACAAATTTACATAAAACTCAACAAGCACAAAATACGCAAAAACCAGTGAGTTCAAAGTTCAAATTACCAATTACAAAAGCAAACAAATATTGTAGAGTTCAAAAACAAGAACACAAATCAAAAACAAAAACAACAAAACAAAAAACAAAACGAAGAGAAACTACCTCAAGAGCAGTGAGCGTGTACAAAAATAAACAAATATAAAAACGAAAAAAAAAAACAAAAACAAAAACAAACACAAAATTTAATAAAATATAATTAAAATTAAAAGCCAAGTTTCTAGCTAATGAATTGTTTTTAAAGTCAAAACACCCGCAAACCAAGACAAACCCCCTCCCCGTCGAGCGCAGAGGCGTAGAAGCTGCGCAGCCATGCTAGTGTGCGGAGCTAAATGGCGTCCACAATAATCGCACAGAGCAGCACAGGCGGCCCCGTCGACCAGGCAACGGCAGCGAGCAGCGCCAGCAGCAATCCATTGCCGGCGATCTCGGCAACAGTCGCCTCGGCAGCTGCCGATCTGCACAACACGCATCTCAATCAGCTGAGCAGTCTCAGCCAGCATTATACGGCGCCCTATCACCATCATCATCAGCATCACTACCAGCAGCAGCAGCAGCAGCATCAGTTGCAGCAGCAGCAGCAGCAACATCAGCAGCAGCACTACCAGCAGCAATCACAAGCGGAGCAACAGCATTGGGATTACTATGCGCGTCAGCAGACAGCGACACCTGTCACCAATAGCAGCAACAACAACAATAGCAACAATAGCAACAGCAACACAAACGGTAGCAATCGTGACAACAACAACAGCAGCAACAATCCAAATGTTGCAACACCTTTGGGCAGCAGCAGCAGCAGCAATGCTAATGGCACTTCTGCCAGTGGCAACAATGGCCACGGCCACGCCCACAATCAGCACGTCCACGGCAGACACAGTGATGCCAACAATGCCGTTGCTGCCGCTTCCGCCGCCGCCGCCGCCGCAGCAGCAGCAGCATCAGCAGTAGGCGCCAACGGTAACAGCTCCAACTCGAATTCGAACTCGAACTCGAACGGCAGCTACACGCGTCCTTGGGAAATGGAGTCCAAGGACACCGTGCCGCCGCAGAGCCAGGCCCTGGCACAGCCGAAAAGCGGCTTTGAGCCCTTCTCAAAGCTGCCCTCATTTCAGAGTCAATTTCACGGCTACAACGATCAACTGCTGCCCGACGGCTCGCCGATGCCGATGCCAATCGCAACAGCAGCAGCAGCGGGCGTCGCTGCAGCCGCCGCCGCCGGAACCGTGCCCGGGGCTGCCAGCGCCGGCCTCAGCTCGCTGCAAACGGTGGCCATGTCGCCGGCCAGCATCTCGGTCAGCTCGCCGGGCATGATGAGCGTCGGCTCGCCGCTCACCCAGCTGCCGGGCATGCAGACGAGCATTACACCGCCCTCGGGCGGTTTCACACCGCTGGGCGCTCCGCCGCCGCCACCGAATGCGTTTCATCACATGCACACGCACCATCGGGCGTCGGGTGCCGGCGCGTATCCGCTGATGCCGTCAGCAACCGCTGCCTTCGGCGATCTGCAACTGTATCAGCCGCTGACACCGGGATTTGCGCCGCTGATCAAAAAGGAGCCGAGCACTGGTGGCGACTATGATTTGCTGACCGGCAGCATGCTGGTCAAGAAGGAGGACTTTGATCTCAACAATAGCAGCAACACGCACTTGTCGCAGCAGCAGCAACAGCAGCAGCAGCAGCAGCAGCAGCATGGACACATTCATCCTGGGCTGGGCGTGGCTGTGGGCATGCATACGCCCACATCGTATGACGGGAACAACAGCAACAGTTTCCCGCACGCCGCCAGCAGCAGCGGCAGCCACACGCCGCACACAACGCAGCCGCTGACGCCGACGCCGACAACAACGACAACCATCAAGGTGGAGAAGCTGTCGCCGATAGCACGGCTGGACGCCCGGAAAAAGGAGCGACGGAAACCGCGCCCGAACTCGCTCGAGTCCAGCGCCGAGAGTGAGGCCAGCGGCATGGACGTGGATCCCAGCGGCGGCAATCCCGGACAGGTGGATGCCGTTTCGAGCACGGCCAACTTTAAGAGTCCATTGAGCGCCCTCGGCATGGGGGATAGCAACGATGCGAACGCCAGCGGATGCGATAAGCAGGTAAGTTCACATTGTTGGGCGTCCCGGGGATAACTGGCAAACGCTGCGAATAATAGGAACACCCACCCACCATGACCTACCACCAACCACCCAACGCCAACCACTCCACCAACAACAACTCCTTCTCTTCTTCCGCCTCTGTTTTGCAGTCAAAGAAGAAGCGCAAGCGCTGCGGCGAATGCGTCGGATGCCAGCGCAAGGATAACTGCGGCGAATGCGCCCCCTGCCGCAACGACAAGAGCCATCAGATCTGCAAGCAGCGACGCTGCGAGAAGCTCACCGAGAAGAAGGTAAGTGCACAACAGCAATCACATCAACAGCATACACACGACCAGTTAACAGCCATTCCATTTGGCCAGTTGGTCATTCAGCTTTTAAGCGATTCCCAGGCTCTCGATCCAGCCCAGGGCCTGGTCGGCACTCACGACCATCCATCGCGCATCCATTCAACAAAAGTTACTCAATGAAAGCGCCGCACACTTGTGCATCTGCTCAGCGGCAACAGCACATGCAACGGTGCTGCTGCCGCCGACGATGCCTGTTCCACACAGGCACAGTGGTTCAAAACCATCAGAGATTTCTAATATGTTTTCATGAGTATTCTTTTGGTTTTTGGTAACAAAAACTGGAATCGCTTAAAAAACTTTTACAGAACTTGATTAATTGAATAATGTATAAATAAAAAAAATATCTTTAAGAATATAAGTTGGGCACATTTGGTTTATGTTGATTAATATTTCATAGAAATCAAATTTTACACAAATTGTATTCAGTTCCACTGTGCAGTTGGCCAACCCAGTGTGTCCAGCGCAAACTGGTTCTCATTTGTTTTTTTTCTTTGCTGCTCGCGGCCACGAGAGTTCGCGCGGTCTTGCGCTCCAGCGGTCAGTCACTCAAGATTTATGTCAGCACAACAGATGTTCCAGCCGGAGCCAGTGCAAATTAATGCGTCCGTCCACTCTGTCCCAGCGTCCAAATGCATTCAACTGCCTCCGCCTAACCATGTGGCTCGGCAGGCGTGTAACTAGTAACCTACAAGCATCCTTGTGTTAGTGTATGAGTGTGTGTGTGTGTGTGTGTGTGTGTGTGTGTAGCTAAGTACTTGCGTACGTGCACTTGAGTGCATCTCCAGCAATCGCGTATCCTTAAGCTCGCAGCTTCACAGCCAGCTGAGGATGAGTTTCGTTCATTTTCCATTCAGTTTGCATTGCGTTTCGAAATCACTTAAGAGCCCAGCCGCAGGCTGTGCATATCCTTTAAGGAAATCAGGTTACACACGCACACACACACACACACACACACACACACACACGGACGCTGACAAAACTGAAGCGGGTCCATTTGGGATCTCAAGTGGCTGTGGTTATGTGACGATGTCTTCATGCGAGTTGCTTGACAAGTTCATTGGCCGAATGCAGCAGCGATGAGTTTCAAAGGACTCCGCAAGGACTCTGAGATTTTTTATGCATTTGCGTGTGCATGCACAAAAATAAATACAAATACTAACTGAAGCGGCGAAAATCGTTCATAAAAATTAGCTTCCGAATTGGAATTTAGTTCAATGAAATCCCTTGCAAATCTCTCGCTTGAATACATTGTATTCAATTTCCAAATATATTTTTTTTTTGTATTATCGAACAGAAAATGTTGTTGTCTTTAGCCGAAAATCCAAATTAAGGTCATGTCCACAGACGAAGCGCTTCCATTTGGACGCGCTTCAATTGCAAAAGCAGCAGTGGAAACAACAACAACAAAAAAACAAAATTAAAAACAACAACAAGTTGGAATAGCAACAACAGCAGTGCCAATATGCCGTATGAAATAAAACAACAATAAAAACGATAATAACGAAACGAGGCAACAGCAACAGCGACAACAACAATAACAGAAACACAGCTACAACAAAAGAAAAGCAAACGTCGTTCGCAGCCGCTGCCGCCTGCAGGAGCAGATGTTCACAGCACACACACACACACATGCACACACACACACAAACAAAGAGCCAGACAGAGCGACAGACATAAATAAATAAGCGACTGAGCGAGCGCAACGTTTTGTCTCGCTGCCACGATCAGCGCCGACAGCGACAGCGCTGCTCACAGCGGCAGCAAACAGGAAACCGAAAAAGAAACGAGCACGTAGAAGCAGACGCTGTGCGCGTGAGCGAGACAGCGTGCCAGATAGCAGTTAGAAGAGCAAAGAGAGCCCGTGACTGGTCACACAATTAAGAAGGAGGTTGACAGGAGAACGCGAACGCGAACGCGAGCAGCGCTGCGCCTGCGCCAGCGCCAGCGTCGAGCGTCGAGCGACGAGCGGCACAAAAGGTTGTCAAACAAGAAAATGGCACGCAAAGAGAGGCGGCCGATCGAAGTTGTTCGCTATCTGTTGCCGGCCCCGTCGCTGCCCCTGCCCCTGCCCCACATGACGGCACACATAGATAAAGTTGTAAATTTTGCAGTTGCTGGGCCATCAGTTGACATGTCAATACACAAACACACACACACACACACACATGCACACGCACACTTTTGCATCAGTTGTAGACGAGTAGCCATGGCTGTTGGCAGCTCTTCCTTCCGCCCTTGCCACACAATTGGCGCTTTATTTTATATCTTCCTCTGCTTTATCATCATCATTATTATTATTGTTGTTGCCGCTGCTGCTGCGGCGGCTGCTGCTGCGGCTGCTGCTATCCAACAGCGCACCCCGTTCCGCCACAGATATCCCATGTGCTCGTTGCCTCGCAGGCCACTGCAAAAAATTAATACGCACGACACTGCACAACAAAACAGAAATTATTGCGGCATTGTCCGGTAATCAAATTATGAATCCTTGCAGGCAAACACAACTGGGCTGCACTCAGACTTAATTTCCTTTGATATAAAAATCCTACTTTGTTTTTTCGATATGTTTATGTGTATATATATTTAATTTTCATTTAATTTACTGTTTAGTCGTTTTTACAATAAATTAAAAAATTGATAAAAAAAATCATCTTTTAGCCAATCTGCTTTACTTGAATCGTTTCTAAAGTCACTAAAGTCTAAATTAAATTCAGCTTTTGATATTTAGTTAAAAAGAATTGTATTGTTTTTTCTTTTTTTAAAAGCCTTAAATTCATTTGAATGAAATTTGTTTTCTGTTTTATTCCAAAGCACGATTTTTATTTCTTTTTGAAATTGAATCCAGCTTGAACTTAATTAGTTGTGTTGTGCAGTGTACGTTTGTGGTATCCAATTTGTTGCTCCCCAGTGTTAATATGTACACATGCGACAATAATAAAAAGAAAAATAATATCATCTTGTTTCTCTGTTGTTTCGCGGAAGTTCTGTTCTCATCGCCCGGCTACAGCTGGCCGGCAACATTTTCGGCATATTGTTGTGATTGCATATCGGTTGTTGTCGGTTGTTGTCGGTTGTTGTTGGTAGTTGTTGTTGGTAGTTGTTGTCGGTTGTTGTCGCTGGCTCGAATCGAATGCGGATCAATGCACTTTTGACTTATTTCTGTGGTATTTGTGCAGCTCTTGTAACTCAATATGCGCCTTTTTGCTGTCAGTTTTGCGAGTTTTTCAGTTTGGGTTTTGGTTTCGGTTTCGGTTTCTGGACGACTGGGCAGCTGGTCACACTCCAGCCTGGTCCCTCTGACTGCGGCCCGCTGTCTGTTTTTACTTTCACAAATCAGGCTCGAGAATGGAATATAAAATGCCTCAAGCACAAGTCATTAACTTGGCTATTTGAATTGGGCTGTCCGCGTGTCCCGGCTCAGAGCTGAGGACGCTTCCTGTCGCAGTTGCTTTTGGCCAGTTCCTTTGCTCGCCTTAAATATGCAGTTTTCTTAGGAATTTTCTCATTAAAACGTTTTTTTTTTCCATTTTCCCATTTTATTTTCTTCGTCTTTTTTTTTTTCTTTGCGTCAAGCGACAGGCAAATAAGGCAAATCAACAACAAAACGCAGAGCAAATATTAAAAGGCGTCTGGTCTAAAGAAAGTCACTAAAAGCAACTCCCCCAAAAGGCGGCAACGAAACGCGAGCAAAGACAACCTTTGAGACGGGTGGGGGCGGGCATGGTTTGAGTGATTGACTTCTTTATTTCATTTTTTTTCCGCTCCTTTCCTTTTTTTGTTGGTATACGGGGTCGCATTGTCCTTGCCTTGTAATCGTTCAGGACTCTTTCAATTTCACTTTTGTGGCCGCTGTTGCCCTGGTGCCTCGGCAACTTCATCAAACTAAATGCACTCCACTAAACTAACCCTAAACCTAAACCAGCCATGACAGCTTAAAGGTTTCACTTCATGCATACCAAATGTGCGCTAACAAAATGCATACGAGCCATGAAAGTATCTCGCACTAAGTACGCGCCTCATATCCAATCCAACAACAACAACAACAACAGAAACAACAGCAACAAGAGCGTGTACAGTGGCAGTGCAATGCTCCTACTTGAGCACACACCGTTCGTGACATACTCCCAGCACTCGTCCTCGTCCTCGTCCTCGTCCCCATTGCTGCCCTGAGGCCTGTGGCACACATCCACATCCACATCCACTCCCTGGCACAGCTCGCATTTTGGCACGTTGGCTTTGCCAGCTCCTGGAAAGCAGGATAACACACACACACACACTGACTGACACACTTGATACTTGAGCAAATGTTGTTGATGATGAGCTTCAGCTTTGAGCTTCATTATCATACATGTATGCGTGTGTGTGTGTGTGTGTGTGTGTGTGTGTGTGTGTGTGTGTGTGTGTGTCTTTTGTGCTCTGCAATCCGATATCATGTCGTGGTCTTGGGCCTGCTCTTGCCCAGCTCCTTGCATATCCAGTTGCACCAGCACCTTTCTCTATCTGCTTTTCTCTCTCCCTTTCCTCTCTCTCCCTGTCTCTCTCTCTCTCTCTCTCCCTGTACATAAGTTTTTAACAGAGCTTAACTTAATTTTTTTTGCATTATTTCTGGCAGTTTTCAACAATTCTTTTAGCTATAATTGACGCTTATGGCCAGGTGCTATCCGGGCAAGCTCTTCAGTGGCACAATATTGCTTCAATCAGTCAATTTATAGCAACAATACACACACACACACACACAAACTCCTCGAAGCAGAAATAGAGAGTTCATTGCACCAAATGGAAAAGACAAACTCATGAGCCGCTGCGTCCAGTTGCAGGCTTTGTGTGTTGTGTGCGTGTGTGTGTGTGTGTGTGTGTGTGTGTGTGTGTGTGTGCCACAAATCCGATTGAATTTTTGTTTTATTTCCTTTGCGCTGCTCCACATGCATATTCATCTGTCATACACACACACGCACAAACAGAGATAGAGGCAAACATCTGCATTTGTTTCTCGGTTGCCTGCACATCTGCTCGCATTGTTCCTTTTATTTTTCCTGTTTTCTTTGCTGAGCCTCAGCCTGAGCCCCGGCTGCGAGCCTTGTCCTGCTCTAGGATTTAAACCAAACGTGCCGCAATTCTGCTGCACTTACTTTACTCTATACAATCTCTGATGTATACATGCTGATATATATATATATATATATATATTCATATTTGCTGCACGCACGCTTTTCACTAAATATTTCCACACATAAAAATATATAATAGACAAAACTATTTGTTGGTTTCGATAGAGAAAGAGAGAGAGTCAGAAAAAATGGCATATAGGGGGGAGGTGCAACTTTTAAGCAGCTTATGCACAACTGAATCCCACAGTTTACCATATCTACCCCTCTTTCAATCTCTCTCTCTCCCGCTCTGGATTTCTCTTTGCCATTGGCGCTTTCATTTTGAAGACAATTTTAAAACCTTAAATCATTAATGTCCATTTTTTAATTTTTTTTCCTGTTATTATATTTGCTATTTATTTTTTATAATTTTAATGGCCTTATTTGGTGCAACTCGTTGCAACTGCTGCTGCAAATGTGGTTGGTAAATTGCTGCCACAACAGCCAATTAGAGGGTTTTATAGGGAAAGCCCCTACGGCATTATATATAGTTTATAATAAAATACATTTTTTTGCGAACATATTAAAATTGTTTCTATTTGTTTACACTGCATAAATAATCCAGGTATTTTAAATCGCTTAATTTTAATTGTAAATTGTTTTTTTTTTTTTTTTGTGTTTGTTTTACATTTATTCATGCCAGATACACATTATTTTAATTTATATATTTTTTCTATTTTATTGCAGGAACCCAAAGCCAAGCCCGTATGTATTCACATTTTGCTTTTCATGCATTTATTATTTAACCAATTATTTGGAATTGCATTTATAAGCATATCAATCAATATTTAAATTTGCTTATCATTTTTTTTTATTATTATTAAATAACCCAAACATTTTTTCGATAAGAATTTCGTTCCCACCAGTTCGGCAATACATAATAGCGCGAATTGTGCGATTCTTATCGTGAGTTATTTGTTATTCTAATTGTTTGTTACTTTTACGATTGCCTGGAATTTCACAAACGAAGCCCATTTTAAAAATTAGATCAAGTGTAACATTATAAATTTAGAATTTAGATTCTTTATATAGTTTTGCCCAAACAGACCCCTATAAAATATTATGCAAATAACTCTTTTTTAGTTTTTCATTGTTTTCGGCAAATGTATCTATGTGTGTTTGTCGGATCTACTGAACCTACGTTCTGTTCACATTTGTGGCGCAGATTCTTTCTCATTTTTTTTTACCAGCAGAATTTTTTTTTTTTATCGGGCGCATAAATTAAATAATAAAACGATTATGTGTGTGTTGGTGCAATTCTATGCATATATGCATGACAGTGTGTGTGTGTGTATGTTTGTGTGTGTGTATGTGCGTCTGTTTTGTCTGTCTGTGCAATTGAATGCTTTTGGGTTGTTGTTGCTGTATTCATGAAAATGATTTGCTGCCGTCGCCGCGACGGCTGCTTATGTGCATGATGGTTGTTGATGGGTAGCTGCTGCTGCTGCTGTTGCTGTTGCTGTTGCTGCTGGTGGTTGTTGATGACAATCATTCATTCCGCTAGTCGAAACTGTATATAGGCAAATGTGTGTGCACAGCGACACAGTCACATTTATATAAATCTGAGCTGATTATAATGCGTTGTTAAATTTTAATAAATAAATTTTCACATCCTTGTTAAGTGCACATTGAATGCGACAGTCAAACACAACAGAATGAGAAAAAACAAACAACAACAACAACTGTGCATTGATTAAAAGTCTAAAAACAGCCAACAGAGCACTAAATGCAAATGAATGTTACATAATTGCGCCAGCGACAACACTGCGTATACTTAATGGCGAATTTGCATGGCAAACAGAAAACAGAGAGAGCGAAAAAAAAAAAACAGCAGACCGCAGCAAGCACAAGGCTAAGCCCGTTGGCCAAGACGCTGTGCCGTATCCTTGTAACTAGTTAAAGGACAAAAGTACCGCATTGTCAGCTCACACACATACTCAAACACACACACACACACACGCACGCATACTAACGAGCAGAAAATGCGCCACTGCATTTTCAGTTGCTGTAAAAAATTGCAGTGCAAATGATTTTAGCATTTGCTCATTTTAATGAGACAAACTGCAAGGAAAGCAAGAGACACAAAATTAGAGAAGGGAGTCCCGTTAATGAAGGACAGGGATGGGGTGCGGCGGGGTGGTTGCTGCTGCAAACGAGGTTAACAAGCAGCAGCTGCCAGTAAATAGATATGCAATTAAGCATTCCAGCTATTGTTTATTAATAAATAACAGCAACAAAACCAAACAATAGAAAAGCCAAAAAAACAACAACAACAAAAACTAAAAATAACGTCCGCTAATTGCCACAGCAACCAAGCAATAGAGTAAGAGACAGAGAGACAGCGTAAGAAAGAGACATACAGTTAGCACAAAAAAAGAGCGAAAATATTTTTCCGGCTGCGACCATGCGTTGCGTTTCAAGGATACAGGACACACACACACACACACACATTAGCACATTTAACCCTTTTTTACTTTTTCTATTTTTGAAGTGCATTTCGCCCTGCAAGCGGCGCATTTCACTGCCCGCTGGCTCAATTTAAATATCAACGATGCATGGCCAAAATGGTCGGAGCAACTGGCTTAAATACCCTGCAGCTGAGAAGCAACAATGAAATGCATATTTATGCCAATTACCGCACATGATGCACTAAGAAAAGAAATTAAATACTATTAACAATAACAAAATAAAACGTTTGAAAAGGTTTCAGTTTTAGGTGTTTCTCAGGTCGAATATTCTCGATTTGTACACTTTGAATAGAAGCCAAGAATTGTTCACTTAAATAATGTACAAGCGTTAAGGTATTTAAAAGGCTTTCAGTTTTTCATAATTCCCAAAACTAAAGGCTCAAATATAGTTTGCATCTAAAAAATGTTTTACTTCTATTTAAGATTGATAATTATTTAAAGAAGCTAGATTCTTATTGCAAACTTTACTCAAAATTTTAATTTAAATTTAACAATTTAACTTAGCCAACATAAATTACAATTCCACTAAAATCTCTAAACAAAACAGCAGATCAGTTTGTTTTAATATAAATTTGGGAAATGCAATTCTTCTCCAAAAAGTAAAATTACAATTCTTTGTATAAGGGTCACGCCTATTTCATTCTATTCGGGAGTTGCTATGAAATGTTATGAAGTAAAATAATTTCGATTTTTTATTATATTTAAAAATTGTTGTCGATCAAAAATTCGAAAAAGCAATCTCAAATAACACGAATTACTTGGGGAAAACTATAAAATATTTTGGAAATGTAAAATATGTAATATATGATATTTCTCATGGGAAAACGAACATGTTTCAATTTTCTTATATTTCCAAAATATTTAAGAAATTTTAATAGAATTGGGCTATAGGAATAGTACCCCCTAATTTAAGTGCATTTAAAAACAAAAGCCTGCTTGGCTATTAAAACCAAAACTGCCACTTGTATTTAATTTGAAAGCAGCTTCACATTTTTATATTGAAAGGCTTTCAGAGTTTTTGCTTCTTTGTTTTTGTCCTTAACAAATAATTTACAAAATATTGATGAGAATCTCGCAAGTCCAACAGGCTTGGTTACACAATTTGTACTTGTTGGTTTTCTATGTTTGTGTATGTGTGTGTGTGTGTGTGTGCAAGGTGCAATTGCAGCGTATTTTTCAGCTTGACCGATTCGGCGAGAGTGCGACCCTTCGGTCTCCAGCAATGCGGCAACAAAACTCGCACCCCACCAACAGAATGAAACGAAGCGTTTGTCAGCTGAAAAACGGAGGGGTTACCATAGCCATAGGTAAATACAACATGCAACGTAAGTGTGTGTGTGTTTATGTATGTATAAATGATGGGTGTTTTCTGTTAGTTTAGAGGGTCAGCAGGTTACAGGTTACATTACAGGCGCCTAATTGCAGCCAAAACTAAATGCGAGCTCAAATTAACCCCATATGACAAGGCAGAACGCACACACACACCCGCACACACACACACCTCCGCACACACGCTGCAGCCACTAACAATTTCCGACTGCTTCGAGACGCGACCGACTGTTGCAAATCCGTTTAAGTGCCAAGTCAGCCAAATCAAAAAGGAAATATAAAAAAAAAACCAACTTACAATTTCAATTTCCAAAAATGTTACAGCCCCCAACAAAAAAAAAAAGGAAAGTCGAAAAAATGATATACAAAAAACAACAAAATGAAGTAAAAGTTTGTTCACAAAGTGCCTATCAAGCAGCAGCAACAACTTGCCATATCTTTTGATTGCATTTTGACAACAAAAACATCAGCCAAAAAAACCAGCAACAACAAGAACAATAAGTCCCTGACATATTGTTACAAAAACAATGCCGCACTTTTAAATCGATTTTTGATTATTTTGTGTTATCATTGCGTTTGCGATGTTGTTGCTTTTACACCCTGTGGCATAAAAATGCGGAGCGGGCATGTGCGACTTAAAGAAAACGTGAAGCATATAGAATTAAAAGGAAACTCTTCAGTTTCGAAATACAAGTGCAAAAAATCAGGAACTCATCATCAGTTTTTTGTATACCAACATATGGGCTATTTTCCATAGGGTATCTTGCAATCTAGCACATATCAAATGGTTGCCGTTGTTGTTGTTGCTGAGCCCTCGTATTGCCGTAAATTCAATTTAATTTTCTTAAATATTATTTGAGACAATTTCGCATGCATTACGCGTTGAGTTTGGAATACAATTTTTGTATTTCCTGCAAGTATATTTTATCATGTTTACTTTCAATAACTTGTGTGGGTGG
>SCDT01000866.1:0-26740 GCA_004143765.1 Drosophila melanica
ATATATGTTTTATATACATATTGTTGGTCAGCAACAGAAGTCGCTTCAATCTGGTCACTGTAGACCTCTGTGCAGGGTATCTCCTATTTGACTACAGCATTCGCACAAGTTATATTTTCAGTATACATTTAATTTCATGCTGCATTTCATAGAGCTCCCTTCCTGAAAACTATACTCTACGCATTGCAACATTGTTCATGCCACATTCATTCGCAAGCCGTGCCACGCGGCGTATACACATTCCGCCAAATCTTAACTAGCTGCGCAATTATTTGCTTCATATTGGAAAACGAAATGAAGCCCAAAGAAGGGGTCGATTCTAATTTGAAATTGCAACATTGACGACGATAACAAATATCTGAAAAGCGCGATTGCTAAACGTGAAGCGTGTCAGAAATGCTAATTTGCATTGTTGGCCGGGCTAATTAGGGAGTTGTTTAAGAGAGTTGAGAGGAAAGCGTGGAGCTGACTTAAGTGTGCTAAGTGGAAACCCAATTGTTATATATTATTGCTGTTTTTCAGCTCGTAGTGATTCAGATGTAACAAAAATAACAAACTCGATGTACTTTATGTACTTTGCTGATCATGTTTTTCGTTTTAGTTATCTACGCCTTTAAAATATATACAAATATTTAAACCAGAAGGCTTAAAAGCAAGAATCCGCCTTTGGACTCCGCCAATTCGCAAACAATTATGAATTAAACTCGAGCTTAAGCCAATTATGAAAAGCGAAGGGGGAGGAGGGGGGCAAGTTGCCAGCAACAAAAGCAAAAACCATGGGGATAAGACCACAAACATATTTATATAATGAGGAAATCAGCGTATGCATAATTAATGGGATAACAAACAATGCACGAGATTGCAGCGAGTGCCGAAAGGGGAGTGCATTGTGTGTAACGTGAGGGAGTTGCAAAGAGTGCAAGGGGGCGGGGGCGGGGGCGGGGAAAGCGTGACTATGCACTGGAGCACATACAAATGGCTATATCCTAACAATGCAAAATAGCCGCAAGGATACACTTAAGCTGTCGATCCCACACACAAATATGTTTGCTCTGAGTAAAGAAATGAGCGTAAACTGTAACAAAGAAACATGGGAAAAAGCGAGATAGACAGCGACAGGATGCGAATAGAATTTCACTTAAACTTTTGACATTCGCCAGACAAGATGCCGGACAGAGTGTACAGGGTATTGCAACAAATGCGTGCAAATACATGCAACATTTTACCAGCAATCCAATAGAATTTCATTCCTTATTTTCTGTATGTTCTCCTTTGTGTGTGTGTGTGCGTGTGTGTTTGTGTGAAAGTTTGTTAACGGTTTCAAACATGCAGTATTTTGATACCCTGTAACAAAGCATAGGGTATATTAAGTACCTAAAACTTTAATCACAAATCAATTAAATTGCAGATCTTGCTTACATTTTACATAATTAATTAAAAATAAAAGAGAAAAGGAGTTTCAATTATAGTGTTATACTTTGATGTTTGGTACAGAGTATCCTCTAGTATATCATTTTTGCCTTTTCGTTTTTAGCATGCAAATCTTTTGTTGCTTGCCACATGTTTATTGCTTCCATCGCTTACTGATTCTATTTATTTCAATTGTATTCTTGCAGCCTGTAAATCTGTTAGCACCCATAGGCGTCGCGCTGAACGGCCCCGGCCTAAGGGGCCATGACGCGTTGGCCCTTCAATTTACTACTATTGCTCTCGGTGGCAGTACGCGACTGTAGCAATCATACCATCCTCACAGTTGGCTATCTAACGGCCCTCACTGGCGAGCTCAAGGACCGCCAGGGTTTGGCCATATCCGGTGCGCTGACAATGGCACTGGATGAGGTATGTAAATCTTATAATTCCTAGCTAAAATCATACGAAACTTTTTGACATTAGAAACTAATTTCTATCCTGAAAATATATTAGTGACTTTTCCATACGAATACTGAGGAGAACATTTTACTTTTTTGTTTAAAAAGTATTTGCTTTTTATTATTTATGATTTTATAACAATATAATAATTGTATATATTGAATATTATATAAAATATAAACGCTTTCATTTCTCATTTCTTAAGAAGATAAAAAATATGCGTGCAACAAAAAACAACAAAAAATTTGCAATATATTTGAAACAAACAAAAAATATGTGGAAAATAATTTGAAATATGTGGAATTTTTCATACAAAAAAATAACACACCTTTAATTCATTTAACATATTTTTCTATATATAGATTTATTTGCATAGTTGTTCACATTCAAATTTCCCTCTTTCGCCAATTAATTTTTTGTTTTCGACAGATCAACAGAGATTCAAATTTGCTGCCGAATGTAACGTTAGCGCTGCGCTGGAATGATACCAAGGGTGATACGGTGCTGGCTACCAAGGCCATTACCGAGATGATATGCGATGGCATCGCGACCATATTTGGCCCGGAAGGACCCTGCTATGTGGAAGCCATTGTCTCGCAGAGTCGCAACATTCCAATGATATCCTATGTAAGTTAAAATTGAGTACGCCAGTATTATAGTAGATGATAGATATGTACACAGCTCCCACTCATTCCAATTAAATGCATTTCATATTTTCTTTTTTTCAACTTTGTTGTGGCTCTTTCCGTATGTTCGACAAAACTTTCAAATAGAAATGTGCAGAGAACCGTGCTTCCTCGATACCGACATTTGCACGCACCGAACCGCCCGATACGCAGGTGAGTGAGGGGTGAGGGGTGTGGAAAAAAGTTGTGGGGTAGAAGCAACAGCTTGTTTGTCTACCAGTTGATGCGTTGACACTGACATTTAGCCCGTCATCATGTCTGGCCTTGGCAGCTGGCGAATGATATAGCTCAACTGTATTCATGGAAATATATATACAGTATTTACATACTTGGGCTTTACATTACCACCAAAAAGGGACGCCCATACAATGTAGAGGAGTTTTATAACATTGCCGGTATTCACCGTTTTTATTCACAGGTCGTTAAGTCGGTGATTGCTTTGCTGCGCTATTATGCCTGGAATAAGTTTTCCATACTCTATGAGGAGGTATGGGGCACTGTGGCCGATCTATTAAACGACCAGGCGACCAAGCGGAACATGACCATCAACCACAAGCAATCATTTATCGATGATCGCGCCAAATGCTGCGAACAGATGATGACCTGTTGCCGCTCCGGCTATTGGTATCAGGTGAGTGGTTCCTATAAGGAACATAACTATTATTTTAATTCTTTAAAGAAAAATATAATGGAAACAACTAAAAATTAATTTGTTGTATGCCATATTATCAGATTATTTATTATACGTTTAGGACACATCATGAAAATTGAAACTTACAAATTAAATACACTTTTCACAGGTAGTGCAAAACACGATGAATCGGACGCGCATCTATGTGTTCCTTGGTTCTGCAAATAGTTTAATTGACTTCATGAGTTCCATGGAGACAGCCGGGCTATTTGCGCGTGGCGAGTATATGGTCATCTTTGTGGACATGATGGTCTATTCGGAGCGGTAAGTGAACCCGAAAATGTTTTCCATATGCCGTAATAATCAATCGATTTATGATTTGAAACATGCTCAGTGAGGCACAAAAGTATTTGCGCAAGGTGGACGTAATCAATCGGATGACCAACTGCAAGAGCACGGAGAACTTTAATCAGTTGGCGCGCAGTTTACTCGTTGTGGCATCCACGCCACCCACCAAGGGCTATGAGAAGTTTACGGAGCAGGTGCGCAACTACAGCTCGAGTCCGCCCTTTAATTTTACGGTGCCACAGCTATTTTCGGAAAGCAAATTTAGCAAGGTGAGCAGCGATATGATATAAATGATGATATCTAAATCGAAAAAGAAGCAATTTTGGAGTTAATAATTCATATAATTGATCATTTTGTGCAGTTTATATCGATCTATGCGGCTTACTTGTACGATTCCGTAAAGCTATACGCTTGGGCTCTGGACAAAATGCTGCGCATGGAGGCGCGTGTGCTCACCGATGACGTCATCTCTGAGGTAGCCAGCAATGGAACGCGTGTCATAGATACCATAATCAAAAATCGTACTTATATGAGTGAGTATCCAAAGATAGACCCAAAACTAAGTTAGCTATTTGAAATTGAAATTTGATGTGCATTGCCAAAATAGGTGTCACCGGTTCCACAATCAAAATTGATCAATATGGCGATTCGGAGGGTAACTTCTCGGTGCTGGCGTACAAGCCGCACAAATGGAACATATCCGAGAATATCCGCTGCAATTATCATATGGTGCCCGTGGCGTATTTCCATCAAGGCGAAGAACTTCCAGTGAGTGAGTCGTCTTCTCTTTTTTAGTTTTCATTACTTTGAGTTTGCTAAAGACCCAATCCCTCAATGTGGATCTCACAACTCAATTTCTTGTTCGTCGATTGCAGGAATATAAATTAATAAATGGTTCGATCGATTGGCCATCGGGCGGTGAGAAGCCCACCGATGAGCCCATGTGCGGATTTGCCAATGAGCTGTGCAAAAAGGACGATACGCATTATATATCAACCGTTGCGGCGGTGGTGCTGGGCGTTTTACTATTCTGCTCCGGTGTGGTTACTATGAGCATCTATCGCAAGTGGAAGATCGAGCTGGAAATCGAGGGTTTGCTGTGGAAGATAAACATATGCGAAATCAAAGACTATTCCGGCAATGAAATAGTCTCGTCGCCCAGCAAAGTAAGCGGCTTGACCAGTTGATTTCTCAAACGAATCCTGTACTAATGCATTCTGTTGCCAGGTCAGCCTGATGAGCGCCCAGAGTTATGGTTCCCGATGGTCCCATCAGTTTGTTACATCAACGGCGCGTCTGCGCGGCGCCGTTGTGCGCATCAAGGAGTTAAAGTTTCCACGCAAGCGCGACATCTCCCGCGAGATCATGAAGGAGATGCGCCTGTTGCGTGAACTGCGTCATGATAACATCAATAGCTTCATTGGCGCCTGTGTGGAGCCCACACGCATACTGCTAGTCACCGATTACTGCGCCAAAGGCAGCCTGTACGATATCATTGAGAACGAGGACATCAAATTGGACGATTTGTTTATAGCCTCGCTCATAAATGACCTAATCAAGGTGCGTTCGATCCAAAGCGAATTCGCTAATGAAATCTTAATATATTTTGCTTCTTGCCATTCCCAGGGTATGATGTACATACACAGTTCACAGCTGATCTATCATGGCAATCTCAAATCCTCGAATTGTGTGGTCACCTCGCGCTGGATGCTGCAAGTCACCGACTTTGGTCTGCACGAGCTGCGACAGTGCGCCGAAAACGAGTCCATTGGCGAGCACCAGCACTATAGAAGTGAGTGTAAAGTCATTAAATACACACTTCAATCAAACATTTCGATGAATTTTTAACGCCTTTTGAAAATGTTGCAATTAATATATTTTCGTTTGCTTTCAGATCAACTTTGGCGTGCTCCTGAGTTGTTGCGCAATCATCATACCCATGGTAGTCAAAAGGGGGATATTTATGCGTTTGCCATCATAATGTACGAGATATTTAGTCGTAAGGGTCCGTTTGGACAAACCAACTATGAACCAAAGCAAATTGTGGACTTAGTTAAGGAGCTGCCAAATAAAGGCAAGGAGCCATTTCGGCCCGAGGTCGAGTCCATTATAGAGGCCGAGTCCTGTCCAGATTATGTGCTCGCCTGTATTAAGGACTGTTGGGCCGAGAATCCGGACGATCGACCCGAGTTCAGTGCCATACGGTTAGTTATCATTAAAAAATATATAAAAGTGAACGAATTTTAATCGTTTTATATATATATATATACAGCAATCGTTTAAAGAAAATGAGAGGAGGCAAGACCAAAAACATCATGGATCAAATGATGGAAATGATGGAAAAGTATGCCAACAACTTGGAGGACATTGTCACGGAGCGCACGCGTCTGCTGTACGAGGAGAAAATGAAAACGGAGGATTTGCTGCACCGCATGCTGCCCCAATCGGTGGCAGAAAAACTTACCATGGGACAGGGCGTTGAGCCTGTATCCTATGATTTGGTATGTCGTAGCTTAATTAAATGGTTCAGTTTTAATACAATTTTCCAATTGACATAATAGAAAATTTAAGTATTTTCTGTTAACAACTTTAAAGACGCATTTGTCAGAAATTTAAAAAAAAAATTAAATCTATAAAGCTGCCCAGATTTAAATTCTTAAAAAAAAATGGATTTTCTAATTTATAGCAATATAAATATTATTTATTAAAATTAAACTTTTTGCCGCATTTCAGGTCACGATCTATTTTAGCGACATTGTGGGCTTTACTGCACTCTCCGCAGAGAGCACACCGCTGCAGGTGGTAAACTTTTTGAATGATCTCTACACGGTATTCGATCGCATCATACGTGGCTATGATGTTTACAAGGTTGAGACCATAGGCGATGCCTACATGGTGGTAAGTGTCGCATATCCCTTTCATTCATTTGAATTGCAATTGATCTAATGTTGTTTTGTTGCTCTGCAGGTCTCAGGTCTGCCCATTAAGAACGGCGATCGACATGCTGGTGAAATTGCGTCCATGGCGCTCGAATTGCTGCATGCGGTCAAACAGCATCGCATCGCGCATAGACCCAACGAGACGCTGAAGCTGCGCATTGGGATGCACACGGGTCCGGTGGTGGCGGGCGTTGTGGGTCTCACGATGCCACGGTATTGCCTCTTTGGGGATACAGTGAACACCGCCTCGCGCATGGAGAGCAACGGCGAGGCGCTCAAGATACACATATCCAACAAGTGTAAACTGGCGCTGGATAAGCTGGGCGGCGGGTACATCACCGAGAAGCGCGGCTTGGTCAGCATGAAGGGCAAGGGCGAGGTGGTCACCTGGTGGCTAACGGGCGCCAATGAGAAAGCCATACAAAAGAAGCTTGTCGATATGACGGATATGCCGCCGCCGCTGTTCAGTCGGCCGAGGAAGAGTCCCAAAATGAATCCGGACTCGAGGCAGCCCAGTTTGCTGGCCATGCTCAACTGCGGCACCGGTTCGCGCCGTCAGAGCAGCGTGCCTCGTCCGGCCGATGTGGAGTCCACGTACAGTTTGCAGGGCTCCGTTTATCAGGTGGCCCGTGAGTCGCCTCGACTGGCAGCGAAGAGGGAACGGGAACGAGAACGGGAACGTGAGCGGGAACGGGAGCGTGAGCGACCCTCGCTCAATGGACTGGGCGGCCATTTTGTGGGCGGCGCGCTGCTGGAGTCCGCGCATGCCTCGCTCAGCACGCTGAATCATTCCGATATAAATGAAACGAACTGTGATACTAACGAAGCCACCATTCTCGATGGCGAACTGGAGTTAAACGGCGGCATCTGCGGCGCCGCTGCCGCTGGCCTGGTGCGCCAGCCAAACGCACTGCACAAGCCGCTGGCGATGGTCCGGCCGAATCGGATCATCAGTGCGGTGGCACAGCAGCCGCTGCCGGCAACAGAGGCACGCCATGTGGACGAGCTGTTGCTGCGCGAGTCGCGCTCCCTGGACCCGATGCCGTTGCCGGTGCAGCAGCTGCGCAAGCGGCACGAACGCGGCAAGCTGCCTCCCTCGAAGCTTTCCAAGAACAATTCGCGCTCACTCGACACGGGCGTCTCGCTGATCAGCGGCCATCCTAATGGCGAAACGGCTGAGGCTGCGGCTGAGCAAATGGATGGATCGGATGATCTGACGGCCAACCCGGTGGATGCCAATGACAGCTACGACGATGAGCTGGGTCTGCTCATGCGACACGACAACGGTCAGCTGGCCACGCTGCGCTACTCGAGCAGCTTTGTCCAGCCTACAATTGTGCCCGCCGGCGCCAGCAGCAGGCGACGCACGAGCAACGTCTCTGCGAGCAGCTGTGCCAAGCATTTGAACAACAATTGCAATGGCGGCATGAACATTGAGGACGATCTGCAATCGCCGCTGCTGCAGCGCCAGGCCTCGCTGACGACGCCGCCCGAGGAGCTGATGGCACACCCAAAGCGCTGGCACTCGCTCGAGCACATGGAGCAAGGCGTCACAGGCCACGGCAACAGCGTTAGCTATGCTGCCGACATCGATGGACGGCATGATTATACGGGCGGCGGTGGCGGCGGCGGTGGTGGTGGTGGCATTGGCGTTGGCGTCGGCGGCATCTTAGATATGCACTCCGCCGGCAATCAGCGTGCGACACGGAGTGGCAGCAGCAAACTTGGCAATTGGATGGCCAATTTCTTCAAGGGCAACGGCCTGCGCAGCGTCAGCGGCGCCAGCGGCGAGTCAACGTTGCAGCGCGTTGGCATTCTGCCCAGCAGCGTGCAGGGCGTGCGCAGTGGCTTCACCGATATGACCGCAGCCAGTGCGGCCCGGGATCGTGAGAGTATTGTATAGTTTGGATGAGTGTTAGAGCGATAGAACGTCTAGGGGGAAAGTTACTCAGGAACAGTGCGAGCAGGAAATGAATGTCTAAGGTTTAAATCACATACATGCACACATCATATATAGAGATCTATTTTGGCTTATATATTTGTTGTATTTTTATTGTCGTTTTGTGTCGATTTGTGTGTTTTTGTGTTTAAACTATATATACAATATATATGTGTATATACTTATATATATATATATATATATGTGTACACACATGTGCATACACATATGTATGTGTGCATTATAAACAAATACTAAATGCATATACATATTAGAGTAGTCGTTAAACAACAAATATAAAAAGAACCATCTAGTCACAAGGTCTTCAGACTAGTTATTGATTTATATGAAATAATAATACTATATGCATACATATTAAAGTATAAAGCGCGCACACACACACACACACACCCCATCCAACACACACACACACACACACATTTGTGTGCTGAATAATTCAGTAAATCAAATTTTTACTTCTATAACATGCGCAGCTAAAAAAGAAACAAGAAATTTTAAGAATAACATGAAATTAGGTAATTTTACTCTTTGCACAAGATATAAATCAACAATGAATATTATAAATGAAACAAAATCAATTTATGTAAATTAAGTGCGTGTGATTGTACGTAAATTTTAAGCCTAAACTATATACGATATTTAAATATATGTGTATATATATATGCATATATATATATGCATATACATATGTATACACATGTTGTTATATACACGTGTATATGTCTGAATATGCATACATTTTATTAGCTATTTTAAATGATAATATAAAATTTTGAGCAGAATTGCGGAGTGCATTGAGCTCTTTTTTTAGCTGTATCAATGTATATTTTTAAAAATATAAAATTTGTTAAATTTGCCATAGATAAATATAAACACAACAAAAAGCAAATCTTATTAATTGAAATTGTGGGTAAACTATTGGGATTTTTGCTTTGGTACTTTTGGATTAATTGAATTACATTTTACCTTGATTTTTATATACTACACAAGATCCTTGCATGTACATACCAAATATTGTGGATCGTTTATTTTATGATTCATCCTTGAATCCTATTAGAACACATTCACACAACAATTTTATATTTTTTTAAACATATTTTCTATGGTTAAATTTGGTTATCAAATCAATTTACCATATTGATAATGACAACTATTTTACTTTTTATAAAATTGAATTTAGCATAAAATATATAAATACGTAAAAAAATCGTTAGTATTATTATATAAGGTAAAAACACTAAAATTCTAAATTGTGATGTATTCAAAATTGACGCGAACGTCGGTAGAATCAAAATTAAGTTCTCATCTTGGTTCAATATCAATGCTATTGGCCAACATTGAGAAAACTGATGGCAGATTACTCGCTTGGCCAATAGCTCAGAAGAGTAGGCCCAAGGAAAATTATTTAATGGATCGGTCAACGTATCCGTGTATAAAAGTTCCCTTAGCGCAATCTTCAATATCCTTCGGTGAATTACCCAATATAAACAATAGATATGAGAATGAACGAAATAAAGGCAAATTTTTTCATATCCTAAATTACAAAAAAAGCTTCGGTCATTTGTTTGAGCCGAACATAAGTCCAGAAAGTGTCTTGATCAAAGATTCTAAAACAAATCTGTTTAACAATATCGGCAATGTATATTTAAAATATACGAGTTCTCAAACTAAGAAAACACCAAAGAAAAATTCAGCTGATTATCAATTGTTACGAAATGTTGCTGGTTCACATGGGGCCAAGCGAGCGTATAATCAATACTTGCGATTCACGAAAAGTGAACCAACGTCCGCCTCCACGGATCATGTAAACATATTAACAGATAATCGAATCAAGCAGGTTTTGTGGTATAAGCTTCCAGAGAGGCCAAAACAGTCAGACAATAAAATTCAAAGTATTGCCACCAATAAAAATTTCAGATCTTCTATCACGAAAATGCTCGATGAAATAACTGTGAAGCGTAAGAAAAATAAGGTTATTGACTCTAACCAAACTCTGAATATGTCTGTACAAAAAGGAAAGAGGCAACAGAAAGTAGCTAAGAAAGTTAAGGCAAAGCTTCCTAAAAATATAACCAACCCAACTCTAAATATGTCTGTAGTAAACGAAAAGGCGGAACAGAAAAAAGCCAACAAAGTTAAAGGAAAACATCCTAAAAATATAACCAACCCAACTCTGAATATGTCTCTAGTAAACGAAAAGGCGGAACAGAAAAAAGCTAACAAAGTTAAAGGAAAACATCCTAAAAATATAACCAACCCAACTCTGAATATGTCTGTAGTAAACGAAAAGGCGGAACAGAAAAAAGCTAACAAAGTTAAAGGAAAACATCCTAAAAATATAGCTAACAAAGATCTGAATATATCTGTACTAAAAGAAAAGACGGAACATAAAATATCTAATAAAGTTAAGGGAAAGGGTAAGCATCCTAAAAATATAACCAAAAGAACTCAGAATTTGCCTGTACTAAAAGAAAAGACAAAAGTGAAAAAAGTTAACAAAGTTAACAAAGTTAACAAAGTTAAGGCAAAGCATCCTAACCAAACTCTGAATATGTCTGGACTCAAAGAAAAGAGGGGACAGCAAAATGCTAATAAAGTGAGTGCAAATCTTAAAAAAAATATATCTAACCAAACTCTGAGTATGTCTGTACTAAACGAAAAGACGAAACAGAAAAGAGCTAACAAAGTTAAGGGCGAGCATCGTAAAAATATATCTAACCAAACTCTGAATTTGTCTGCACTAAGCGAAACGACGAAACAGAAGAAAGGTAACAAAGTTAAGGCTAGGCATCCTAAGCAAACTTTGAATATATCTGTATCAAAAGAAAAGAGGGGACAGAAATTAGACCACAAAGTTAAGGCAAAGCATCCAAAAAATGCAACTAAACTAGCTAAACAAACTCGAAGAGATCAAGGTAAATTGAATAAATATAATGTAGATATAAGCCCTAGTAAACATAACAGATTATCAGAAATCAATGTGAGGAATGCCAATAAAAAAAAAAAAAAATTTTTGGAAAGACAAGGTAATAAAAAAGTAATGCATGAAAGTATAGTCTCATCGGATTTTATCGAAATGGCAAACAGCAACGCAAAGAAAATGTTTCGACACAACAGTGAAGAATCAGTTTATAATTTACGCGGTTTGATTGGGACCGAAAGCCGTTTCAAAATTCCAGAAATGCGTTACAAACAAAACACAAACCATTCCTCAACAACAGGTTCAGTTGTATCCTCGGCTGACTCACGTCAACATAAACCAAGGATAAATATAGTTAAAACATCGGGTAGCTCTTCTCTTGATTCAAGGCATCAGAGGATTTATAGAATACCTCAAATGAAGGCGAGAACTCGAATGAAATTTAAAAATTTTGGGCTGTCCCAGGTTTATCCCATAGAATTCGTGCCCCCTTTCACAGAAGAGGAATATAAGTATGATAAACTTAAGGAGAGGGAGAAAAGACAGCTGGCTAACTACAGGATGAAACTAGCGTCCACACTTTCCAATTCCATGAAATCTAGTAGTTTATTTGATAACCAATCCCGATCTGACAAAATCAGAGAATACTTGCAAAGCGATTTGGCAGTGTCCCATGTTGAAAACATAAGCCTCACCGATATAGATGTTAATGATTTTCTACATTATCCATATGATGAGCTGCTGGCCCATCAGATTCAGGAACAACCGAAACCTGTAATCCATATATTCCAAAGCAAAAAGCCAGTGAAAATAATTAAAAAACAGGATATTGAATACGAATCGGAAAAGCCGCAAATAGAATGTGATTGTTGCATTTGTGTTGCGATAAACCGAAATAGGCCAATCGATAATAAACCGTGGATGAAGCAGATGAAGGAGCAATTAAGACGCCAAGAGCTAAGGGCGTACATAAAAAAGAGGCAAATATTCTGTTCAGAAGGAAGAATCCCATTCGACTTTTAATATAAACGTACACTTGTTTTTAAATATCGCCATCTATATCCTATAGAAACTTTACTTAGCTGCACAGCCCGAGTGATGTTTGTATAGAATTTAGACGCTGGTGCGAGGTTTAAAAAAAAAATTTGTTTATTTTATTATACGAACTAAGTACAGTCTATATAAATCAAAATATAGTTATCAAAGTGTATTTTATTATTGAGCCTTCTGGCCCAATAAATAATAATATATAAATAATTTTGACTAGATTTTGGTAAGTGAACGATAAATAAGTAATCACAAAAAGGCCGCAATAAAAAGTTTCTAATTATAAATAAGCGACCAAAATGGCCAATCAAAGATACAAGTAGAAAGCTTTTACTTAATATAAGTGACTAGTTTTGATTGAACTTACAAATATATATATATAGCGGAATGTGTAAATTTAAATGATTTTTAAATAGATAATACTACCACGGCTTGAGCCTTACTCGAACCTATAATTGAAATCGCTTAATTAAGTGCCTAAGCCTTTACTATTATTCATCACTTCCAACTAACCTATTGGTGGTCTTATGCTCGTACTGCTGATATATGTATCTACCCGTAACATATACTATATCTTAAATCAACTATATGTATATTGTTTTCGCCTGTCCTATGTACAAACTAAACGGCAGCCTCTTTCGATTTCGTCCTTGTCGTATTATCCAGGAGGCTCTTGGCTGCAGCGTGCGCCACCTGTTGTTTCAGCGTAGCCGCCTCGTAATCACTGCCGCTCTCATCGGCAAATTGTATGTCGTCCAGGTGGAGGTACTCTTGCAGATCACGTGACGACTTCTCCACAAGCGTTTCCTTTTCCACATATGATCCAGTCATCGATTGGCTTGAGTCCATGCTGTCCTCTGTCTTCCCAACACTTTGATGCACTGCAGCGATGTCACACTCCGGTCTGGCTGCTTGGTAAGGACGCAGCGTGTCCAATCCGGACTCATTGCCGCAACTAACTGCGTTTAGCCTATGCTGCTGCCTGGCCTGTCGGCGCTGCTTGCGGGACATATACGGAGTTGGCTGCTTGGTGGGGGTCTTTTGCGGTGGGTCACATTTCTGGTTGGATTCGCTGGGCGAGGTGGCCTTGGATTGTTGCTGGCTGCTGGGCAAGGAGCGCTCCTCAGAGCTGGGCGTGTTGTCTGTTGTGGTGGACTTGCTGCTCGGGCATAAATAGTGACCATATTTGGGCATTTTCATTTCCTCAAATGTTAGATTTGTGTCATCGGGCGCAGACGTCGGCTCGGGCGTTTTATCCTCATCTTCTCGCTCTGTCGTCTCCTCGAAAGGGGGTATCCAAATGCAATAGGCTGGATCCATGCCCAGATAAGAGCCGGGCGCCGCACCAGCATTGATTACATTGTAATCATAGTAGTCCAGCTCAAGCTCCTCCTGATTACCAAGCGAGAACTCGGAGCCAGGTCGCCCCAAAAGCTTCTTGCGATTCTGTTGCTCCTTCGACTCCTTCGGATTGCTAGTTGTGCGGATGGTCGCCGTGCTGACCACACTCGCTGCGGGCGAGTAGCAGCCCTGAAAGCGATTATAAATATACAAACAAGATCTTCGTTGGAACAGGTTCAAGCAGACACTTACATTGGTTAGAGAAGCGCTTACACTGCGCGATCCCATGCGATTCAAGCATAGCGAACCGGAGCCCGAGTTCAGTGATCGGGCGTCGCGGAGACTCTCGTCCAGGCGGGAGCTTAACAGCTTTAGAGTGACCGCATCGTAGCGATCCGAGTACTTGCTGAGCCTATGACTATTTAGAGGTGGACTGTTGCACAGGGAGCTCATGCCAGAGGAAATGATAGACTCCGAGTCCTTGGCACTGTCCTTGCAGCTCAGAGGCTCCACACTTGTCTGTGGACTGGTCGCTTGCTCCGTTTCATTGATGCACTGCAGCTCCAGCTCCGGTTCGCCCGACAACGGCGAGCCAACTGGACTGCGGCTGTCCGTAGCCGGCGAGAGCGATGTCAACGAGACGTGTTCATTGCGCAGAGTCATCATGGAAGCAGTACTACCAAATGCCGGCACTTCTTCCCTGCATAAATAAAATATGATAAGAATTTAGTTTTTGGCATTTTTTGTGCAAATTACCCATTGGCCGTTTTATCAGGCACGTCGTCATCTTTGAACTCCGTCTCATGGTTCACGTGTTCGACGTCAGCGCTCTCGCGCAATATGGAGTGACGAAGTTGATGTTTGGGTCGCATTTTCACCAGGTAAATCACCTCGGAGAGCAGTGTGGTCGTTGAGATGGCGCGTGACGGCGGCCCGTGCAGCGAGCTGAGTGATGCCCGTGGCGTATGTAGATGCGAGCCCTCGTCCTGTCGCCGTGCCACTGCCAGGTGGTACTTGCGATAACGCACCATATACTGAGCACCTGTTGAATGGGAATCAGTTTTATTAATAACGAGAGTAGCTTTCGCAAAGCGCAGACTCATGGTGGAGTGACACTTTTCATTTTCGGCTATCGTTTTCAACCCTTATAGACGTAAAGTTGAAGGTGTCATGCCAGCTGTTATTTGCTTTCCTTGAGAGAGTACGCAATGTGCATTAGCTGCGTGCTCTCTTTGACTTGTGCTCGCTCGTATGTAAAACTCAACAGTGCAGCCCTGGATGGTATTTAACATTTTATGCTATTGGCGCCAATTTTAAAATGTGCTTAACCCAGCTACCTTCAATGTTTATCAGTTTCATGTTTGCCTTCATAATATTATTCCCTTACTAGACATTTGCTATGCTGTACTTACCTAAAAGTGCGCTTATTAATATAATAATGGTGGCAAAAACCATGGCGCTTAGATGCACCAAAGTGAATCGCATCTTGGACAGCGGCTTCTTCGGCTGGATGGTGCGACTCTTGACAGAGAGGCGCGTTGCCGCCAAAACTGTGCTGTTATTATTCAAGTTTCTGGGCACTGAAAGAGGCAAATGCATCGATTACATACATTAATTTTGAATAAGCTTCCAATTGAACCCACCTAATGGCTTTACGTTGGCCATGAAACCGCCGGTGCAGGCTGCAGCCTCGTCGTTGGTTGAGTTTGTGGCAATGTCGCCCGAAAAAAATTCTACCAGCAGCTGTGCTCCATTGGACTCGACGGCCAACGGAAGGTTGGCATGACTGGCACCTTCACCCGCTGGTCGCCTGAGGCCGCCCACTGCTGAGCCGTCTCCATTGAGCTCCAACAACAAAGTGGAGGACAGCGAGGGTCCATCGCGCACCTTAATGTATTGCGCGGCACATGGAAGCCGCAGAAAGCTGAGTTGCATTGAAATGGTTTCTTCACCGTCAACCTAACCATTAAGATGGGATTAAGCTTGGCCGTTACTTTGAGAATCCGCGCATTACCTGTATTAGCCAAAAGGAGCGTCCCGGACAGCTTTGCGTGGCGCCAGCTATTATCCTTTTTGGCTTGGATGATCCAAGATGGACAATGCAGCCACAGCGGCAACCAGGACCAATTTCTTGATTAACCTCTGTGACATTTGACTTGGTCAGGATGCTGCCGCTTGTTTCATAGATGCAGTCCCAGGTATCCGCAATGCTTTTATTACATTTTTCCGTTTGTACCGAGGGACCCTATGTGTAAAAAACAAACAAACAGTTAAATATGAAAACCAATTGGTCAAAATTGCATTAATAATTTCTGAACATTTCCCTTTCCTCTAAAATAATTGCAATTAATATCACATTCCAAAGGTCAACCTTTATTTGAATTGGTAAGCCAAAAAGAATTATTTTAACGAAAATATATATACAATAATTAAATAGATGCTGTTGCTGTTAATAGAACAGGTTGATTTCGTACTCGTCCTCTTCCTCGAATTCCTCAGCATCGAGAGTGGCGCCAGTCAGTCCGCCAGTGGTTGACATGCTCTGCAAGGACTTGGAGTCGGCAATCTTTTCGATATCTTCGGCTACAGGCTTGGCCAATGGGATCGGACCCGGTGGTGCAACGCTACCCTCGCTGCTTGCCTTCTTAACGGAGAGGGTGCTGCTGGAGCCTTCGCCCTCCTCAAGTGGCTCCTCCTCCACCTCAATAACATCATCCTCCCGAGATGAAGACACGTACAGGGTAGTGCCGAATTCGACATCAACTATAGATATGTGATCATCGTGCTTCACAGCATCCTTATCCTTGACTTTACCCTGCAGCAGACAATCGGGCAGCTTCAATTGCATCTCGGATATATTTTCGAGTACCTCCCGCTCGAATAGGTCGCAAACAGCTGGCTTCGGCTTGTGCGGCATGAAGCCCATTTTGCCCGGTGTATACAGCGATGAGGTGATGGTATCGATGGTCTCCACGGACGGCGTACGCGGCAGTTCCGCCGAGTGGGAGCTAACGATGTTCATCAGCGTGGACAACAGACCGGTGCGTGCCATTTTGTTCATTGCGATCGCCTCCTCACGGACTTCATTAATGACGCGGGGCTCATCGACGTTGGCCTCCTCAAGTCTCTCCGGGAACAGCTTGATGCTCTGCTGGCTAATGATGGCATCGCGCACAGTTACCTTGATCTCCTGTATAATGCCGCGCAGTCGGATTATCTCCTTCTCGTGCTGATCCTGTTCGGCCTCCAGCTGGCGCTTCTCGTACGTGATGTTCTCGATGCGCCTGCACAGGGATCGCACCTTGCCAGCGGCATCTTTATTCTTGGCATCAATGAGCTTATCCGCCTCCTGTTGCTCCTCATACGCCTTGCGGTACTGCAGCGCCTCAACGTACTTGCACTTCAGCTTCTCATAGTTGGTGGTTAGACTCTCGATAATTTTGATCTTGTTGATGGAATTGCGCACCAGTTCGTTCTTGATTTGATCGAGGGCGCTGTACTGCTCCATGATTTCCTTGTGCTTCTCCTTCTGGTTGTTGTACTGCTGCTGCAGCTTTATTTGTGACATCACCAGCAAATCAATTTCCTTCTGCAGTGCAATGTTCTCCCGTATCAGTCTGCGTGTGTAGCCAGCGTTGCGAATCTCACTCGACTTGGTAAAGTCTTCCGATACCTGAAGCAGCTTGGCCTCGACCTCTTTTTTGAGCGCATCTTTTTCAACGACTGAGGCCTGTTCCATGTTGTAGAGCGCCTCCTTGTGCACCTTCTCCTTTTCCTTGGCTTCGCTCTCCTGTTCATCGAACTTGGCGAGGAGTATATCGCGCTGTATGCGAAACTCATCCAACGAGTTTAGCTTGCCGTTGAGCAGCTTTATTTCCGAGGTCAGCTGGTCGTGCATCGCCTTGTATTTGCCCTCCAGGTCAGCAATTTTCTCCTGTGCCACCCGGTTCTCCTCGTCGCGTACCTTCGATATCTCCACTAGCCGCTCCTCCAGCTCGGTTATATTATTGTTCCGATCGGCCAGCGTGCGCTCCAAATGGGCGGCCACATCGGTCCGGTCATGATCGACATCCTGCAGTTTGGTCGACAGGATAATATTTGACTCATCCAAGCTGGCCATATGCGATCGCAGACGGCTCAGCTTTTGATTCAAGTCCGTGATCTGCAGTTCATAGAATGTGCGATCAACCTGAGTCATTTTATTGATTTCCGTGCTTCCCTTCTTGCCCTTCGCGGGCTTTTGTTTTTTGGGCGGCATTTTGATGGAGTTGTTTTAATGAAAAATCCCCGTTCAGTTGTGTGAAATAATTTTGTGCCACTTTAAATAAAAGTTTATTCAATAACTAGATTTGATTTACACAATTCACTCACTGACATTTTAGGCTTGCTCAGAAATTGGCCCAAATAAAATATAAACATACCGTTGGCAAGGCAAAAAGTTTAAATAACTTTTAACAGCTTGCTGGAGAAGCTTTCGTTACCAAGGCTGCAAGCGTTAGCAAATAAACAAACATTAATTCAGGACTTTACAGCAAGATCTCAAATTAAAAGTAATCTGGCGAAAAGCATAAAAAGCTTATCACCATAAAATCTTTTACTATTATTAAACCACCTATTACACAATTGTTCTCTACAAGAAAATGGGAAATATAAATGCAAAAACACAAAGGTGCATTCTATTCAAAATCTGGTGCGACAATCGCATCCTTTGCCTAACGGAAGTCCTGGATAATGGAGTGGCGCCGGCAACAACAAAAGCAGACTGAAAACAAAGGCTTAGTGGAGCACTCCGTTGTAATATGCAGCCACACAACAACACATATTCTCAACTGTATCTCAATTATTTGGTAACTGTGCTGTTCACCCTTTGAAAATTGTGTATGATAAACAATGCAAAGTTTTTCCAAATACAATCTACTTATTAAGCGTTTTCCAAGTGAGAAGAGCATGTTGGGTTTGTGAATGAAACTGGAATATATATACTCGAGACTTGGAAGATATACTCTTAACTACTATATGTAACAAAGTTTACAAACAGTTATCAAAATAAAAAAAATTTATATATTATTTTTAAATTTAACTAAGGGTATTCTGCACCCAGTTAGCTGCCTCAAAAACAAATAAAAAAATATATATAAAAATATGTATATATAATTTATATTTTTTAATGCATTTATTTGATAGATTCCATAGTGACAGGCGCAACTGTTAAACTTAGAAAGGATGTTTTCCGCCGCCCGTCGGCAACGTTGTAAATTTACCAACGCAATCTGGAGCAAGTGTCGCAATATTGTAACACGCTGCCAGACAACAGAGGGCAACAAAAACATGGCCGCCAGCAATAGTCTTCTCTATGCCACTTTCCCACACCCCAAACTATATATATGTACATATTTTTTTTTTTTCGTTTGTCGACACAATGGGTATGTATGTGTATGTATGTGTGTGTTCGTTGTTGTAGAAAGGAAGGAATGAACTGAATCATGAACTAGACTGTTAGCCAGGCTGGATACAAACATAATAGTACTTATATGTACGTGCTTATGTGTGTGTGTGTGTGCCTGTGTTCCTTAATAAGTTGTGTCTACTGCATTTATAGACAGAGTTAAAAAGCAAAAGTTTCTAGCGAAAGTTCAGCACGTATCCAAATTATGGAGCACACGAAAGAGTGTTCGTTTCAGTTAAGGCCAGAGATTCCAAACAAAAATAAAGAAAAACTTTTAAGCAACTGTTTAATGGGTGAATAAACTTCATCAGCGATAAACTAAAGTATACACACCTCGCAGAACTTGGCGCCATAACGCGGCGGAGGCGAATCACAGAATCGATAGCGATTGCGAGTGCCTCCCAAGCAGTTGGTGGAACAGGGTGTCCACTCACTCCAAGCACCCCAGCCGCCAGTATCGGAATCTGTGAAATAATAAAAAGGATTCATGAAATTTAGGGCACACATAATCGAAGATCTCGGTTATCCCAGAAGTATAAAGAAGTCTTAAATGGGTACACTAACTGGATCCTGTACTTTAAATTAAATGATAAAAATGGAAGTAGCGTGTATTTTTTTATAATTCTCAACAAGTTTAAGCTTTAAATCAGCCTAAGCAAGCTAAAGTCGCTGATAAAACCGCGATGTTTCTGAAATAATTTTTTGGTCTTGCTAACTTTTTGGTTATTTAAACATTCTTATTGATGTTGTGAACTACAAATAATAACAGTATTAATAATTATAAGTTGATTAACACAATCTGCTCATCTGCCTGGCAAAGTTATTGTTCTTATGTGTTTAAGCTAACTGGGATTACCAGAAGTTTCAAGGCACAAATCTCTCATCTTACCACTGACGGGTAGTGTGGGCACGCAATCCATGCGCACATCGGCAACGGCACCGGAAATCGCCTGGCTGACATAGACGAAACAGTACTCCACGTACTTCTCGGAGAACAGGTCGCAGCTGAAGTAGAGGGAGTGCTGGCTCTTGACGACCCTCTGCTCGGCGACGTAGTGCAGCGATGTGGGCGGCTTCAGTGAGGAAACATCGGCACGCAGCTTGGCGTAGAGACGCACCCGATCACCCTGTTCCAGTATGCAGCCGGGGTATTCGTAGAGGACGCCCACACCGGAGTGAGGATCGCAGGGAAAGATGCTGCGCGCGTAGACGTTGAACACAAACTCATCGCTCCAGTCAACGCTGAGCATACGCCGGGTGGTGGGCACATTCAGGGCTGGCACCATGGGTCGCAGCTGGACGGCGTAGTTGCCGGCCAGGCCAAACAGCTCGCAGCCCAATTCGAGGGTCTTCAACTTGGGGAATCCGTGCACTTGCTCCGCAAAGAGCACGCTCGACTTGGACATATTGGCGATGTTGTAGGCGCAAGTGCGCTCCTTGCCGCAGTAGACGAGCTCCAGCCAGAACTCCGGCAGTGCCGGCTGTTCGCCGTGCAGGGCACGTTCGCAGTTGACCTCCGGAAAGCGCAGGGTGACCTTGACGGGCGCCTTGGGATAGGTGCGCAAAGTCACAGGACTGACAATCATCTCAGCGCTGGGCCATCGCACGTCCAGAGTTTGCATCAAACGCTCATCCTGCGCCGGCATCAATGTGGTTGTCGTCAGCGTGTCCGGCTTTGCGTTGGTAACCGGGTCGCCGCGATTGAGGGTCGTCCTTAGGTTTCGGACCACCTGCATCTCGTACAGGCCGCCACGCACAAATGTCTGGCAGGGCACCGTCACCTGCGTGATGTTCTGGCGCGGATCCGGAAAGAGTGGAATGTTTTGGACAACCTCTTTGCGCCTGCGCTGCAGCACCAACTGGCTGGTGGTGTTGCTGTTGTTGTTGTTGTTGTTGTTGTTCGTCCTGTTGCTCTTGCTGGGGCCAATGCCGTTTTGAGCCAGCAACTCCCCCTCAGCTGTCGCCGCATCATTAATGATTTTGCTAATGACTAAAGTGCTCATTATGGTGTTCACCATGCCCTCCGCTGGCGCATTCAATCCTGTGCCCATGCCGGCTCTGTCGGTGCTCAAGTGGGCGTCACCACTGTGTTTCGGTGGCGGCAGCTCTGTCGAATTGGTCCCGTTCCCATTCGAAGCGTGCCCATCGTCCTCATCGCCGCTGAACTGTATCTGCACATGCAGGTCGCCGCTGAGTGCAGTGAATGTGCTCGGGGACATCAGGCGACCCCTCCGGACTGCCAGCACGTGACCTTTTGCAGAATTGAAGACAAGCCGGGCCCAGGCGAACAAATTAATCACCACATGCAAACAGGAGAGATAAGAATTATGCGCAAGTCTTTGTAATTTATTTCTTATTGTCCTGACAGCAGAAGTTGCCACGACGCCCCCCTTTTTGACGCCTCTTTGTTGTGCTTAAGTGCCCACAGTTGGCACAGCAAAAAAAAAAAAAAACAGAAGCCTTTTATAAACGAATCTCACTGCCAGAATGAACTCAGCATTCAGCATTGTTCGGTCTTTATTCAAATTTCTCTTCGCTAAATGTGTTATCCTGAACAAACAGGACTTAACGGATAATATTTGTTCCGCAAAACCAGATATTTTATTGTTTTGAAATGAATTAACAAAAGTCACAGCAGCTTTCACTTTGTTCTCGTTACATCAAAATGATTTTAATCGAAGAGATCAAATAAAGATATACATCAGAATTAATTGAGTTGACTTCTGTTTGACGACAACCGAAATAAGCCAACATTTAATTAAGTTATCCAATATGAACAAATTAATGGGCAAAAATTCGAAAAAAGTATTTCAATAATAAAAACAATTTCTTTTTAAAAGAAATCTAAAAAAAAAAAATTTTAAATTCAGAATTGTTTTAAAGGAAACATGACCAAAATGATCATCAAAATCGGTTCAGTTTTGGCAAAGTTATGGGAGTTTGAGATATGGGATCCGAGAGTTTTATATGTAAACAATTTTGTTATAATTTTTGACAAACAATTTTAACTTCTTTTTCTACTATTTGTGGCAAGCAAAATCGATTTAAAACACAAATGTAAAATTTTAAATTTGATCTGAGTAAAAATTTCAAAAATATTATTCATTTTTAAAATACGTAAATGTTAAATACAAATTTATTCTAGAGGATAAGGAATAACCAAAATGCCATCAAGCAAGAAAATTTGGTGCATAACTTTCACACAATATAGTCATACCGAGCTGAAGTCTTCGTTGTTGTATTCATAAATCAGACTTAAGATAAGTAGAGTAAAAGCACTCGCAGTGCTGATTCCCAACTGGGTTGATAACTCAACTCATAACTTGGCTGAGAACAAAGGGACTGAAAGTAGTACTCGAACAAATTGCGCCTTAGTTTATGATAGATGTTAAGAAAGAAACGAAAAGAAAAACCAACACACACACACAGATACTCATATATATATATACAAAGATATATGAATTAAAGATTCACACATCCATTTGGATTGCTACGGGGACTGTCACTCACTTGTGCAGCAGAAGAGCAGGAATATTATTGATGATATCATAATCTTCCACTTGACTACTGATTTGAGGCCTGATGCTGACGCGCCAACAGTCTTCTTCCGCTTTCGATTCGTTGGCATTTTCCTTCGCGTGCGCTTCCTTCTGGCCATTGTCGTCGTCTTTGATGCCTGTTCGCTTTTGGCCCACAGTCTCTGCGTGGATGGTGTCTGGGGTATAACGAATTGAGCCGTTATTGTTGTGGCTCAGTTGAGCGCCTCACCACGCCGCACCCAGCCAGTGGGTGTGGCAGCGGTCGCTCAACGGAGCAGCTTTCGCAATTCGGTCCTGTTATTTATTGTGTATTGTGTTTTTGTCGTTTTAGCCGGTTAGAATCTGTTCCATTCGAAATTAATGCCAACGGTGCTTGCCTCAACATTGCTGCAAATACAAGAAAATTAACGTTAAATCAAATCCAACAATGGCCGAGCAGAGCTTAGCAATCAATTGCTGTAAATTACGGTTCCAAAAGTGATTTTTAATGCAATTTCGAAAAAAAGAACCCGAATACACTAGACACTAAAAATAATGGTTGCATTGTATAAGAAACAATAATGCTTATTTATTTCATGATTACTTTTTTCTTTTTTTGATTGTTTCGTTATTTATGTGTTCGCTTTCTTTAAAGAGGGATGAAATACGGAGTATGGATTTTTGTAAAATGGAATTTACTTTCATAAAATTAGAAATTTAGAATACGCATTGCAGGGCTATTCACAAATAGATATATATATACTTAAAACCGCAACATATTCACACCCCGTGCCAGAGTTACCCTGTTGCACCCCCTTGAAAACTTAATGGCTCATGCGTTATTAGTGAAATCGACTGTCATTGAGCTGTGTCCGGCCATTAATTACTATCTATCGCGTGCGTATGCTCATTTTCTCAACGGTTCCGTGTATCTGTTTCGGCCTCCGTCATTTTTTCGGATGGTCTAATTTGGTTTTGCTGGCCACCCAATGCGAGCTGGTCCAGTTAGGCGCACGTGCCACACAGGGTGATACATTTTACCACGTTCCATCCAGGAGAGGGATGATAATATGGGTTGGCTGCTGAAGCCCGATAAAAACAGCAAAAATTCTTTAAATATTTAAAGTATTTCAAAAATATTTTCAGCTACCGTAAGCTTTATACGGCTTCATTTGTTTACCTCACGCCAGGCAAAATTACGGAACTAAAAAATAGAGCTCGATAACGAAAATCGATTGCAATTGATACGTGCTTTGTTGTGGGCAGAGGAATTTTATTGTAATCAAACAATTTGCAGCAACACTATTCGAATCAAAATCCCCTCAAAGCAGTCTATCGGATCCAATTAAAAGCTATTGATGCGGCGCAAATGGACTTTGTCACACTGTGTGTGTTCGTGTGTTCGTGTGTGTGTGTGTATGAATGATCAAGTGAAAGTTGTAAATTTTCAATCAATTGCACATTTTACACTACCCAATCTGCAAATCTCTCGCTCTCTCTATCTGCCTGGCACCCGCCCTGCACCACCATCATCATAAATATTGATGAAAACACAGGCGCCCACAAGGGACAAGGGCAGTCCCGTAAATCTGCCTTTAATGTGCGACATGGGGTCCCCCCCCCCAAAAAACTATTAACTGCACTGTGGACCGCCCATTGCTGTTGGATGTGTATCTGCATCCTAACACTACCCGGTAGAGAGCACCCGAATTGTCGCAGCGTGGAAAATCAAAGCAAGTGCGACTGCAAAATTGCAAAATATTGTACCCAGACTTATGTTGTTGTTCTTCTGCTTCTTCTTCTCCTCCTCGCTGTTAGCGAGGGCAGTTTGATAGGCAAAATGTCAATGCCCCTGCATGACCAGTTGGCGTGTGTCGTGTGGCAGCGGCTCGCGTTTCCGCCCTTCTCCTTATTTGATTATACTTTGTGCCTCGACTTTTTCATTTTATGCACATTTTACAGACTTTTACTTTGTGTGCGTGTGTGTGTGTGTGTGTGTGTGTGTGTTGTGCGGTGGTGGAAATTTTCCCGAGTGCTGAAATGCGGCAAAAAGCAACCGCATACAAAGTAAAAATAAAAATAATATAAAAACTGAAAAGAAAAGGGAAATGCTCGTTTCAAATATTTGCATTCAAACATTTACACGCTCTGTTTACCTCTAATCAGTAGATAAGGATGAGAGGATGGCTAAGCGCACACAGTGAAAAGTCCATTTACTGGCCCACATGCGATATCCCCTTTCATTTTCATGACCAAATGTAAATATTATTTAAAACGCTTACGGCCTTAATGGATTTTATAGCGTTATTATGTCATCAACGCGACTTATGTGGCCAAAATCTACTCAATTTAAATATATCAAACTTGAGCTAGATTTATGACTGATATTCCCAATGCTTTTAATCGTTTAATATATCAATAATTATACATTCAATAATAGTTAGTTTATCAATATTAGAAGTAAGATTCGCATTTTCACATTCGTTCTCTTTTATATAGCTGTGTTGCCGCTTTCTATTTTGGTCAGCTGTGCGTTAACTTAAACTACTTTTGTGAGCCCTGAATCTCGACTTGTGGCAGCTGGCAGGTGTTGGAACGAGGCCAAGTAGCGTGAAGAGCTTATATTATAAGTTGGCATAGCAAAAATGCACTTGACCCAAGCCGTAAAGACCAGAATAAACTAACTATAGCGGGTAGGCAGTTGTAAAATATAACGTATACGCCCGGTTGGTGGCGAAGAACAAGCAAAAACCTCTGAAACGGCAACCATTGTACGTTTAATTGACTTTAGCTAACGCATTACTCGAGCGATTGGCACTTGAATTGATATCAAATTATCAACGGTTTCCGTGACAATGACCCGTAGTTGCATAGTTACGACCGGGTCCGGGCCAGACCAATTCATTATAATTACTGTCGCATGTGCAATTGACGTGCACTCAGTTGTGAAACGAATGAGTGCAAGTGCAACACAAATTATCGGCAAATTATGTGGCAGACTTAGCAACGTTTCTGGATTTTCCACAACAGCAGCCATGTCGGAAAAGTTCCAAGCACCATGCGATTGACATTGAGGGACGAGGATAAAGGACGAGAGTGAGTGCCAGAGGAGGTGCATGTGGATGCCCCAACAACAGCGGCTGGTTGTCGACAGCTAAGCACTTCCGCTGCTTAGTTAAAGCAGCATCTGACACACACACACACACACACACACACACTCAACTCCCTTATCAAAACTAAGTAAGAGTTGCACGTCAACAGACGGCATATTAAAATAGCTGTGGGAATGCAACTGACACGCCCACCACCCACAGCCCACATCGCAACACCAACTAGTCCAACGGTTTAACTTATCCTTCGCAATTTTCTATTTCCACTCTATGTAGCTGTCGCCGTATCACGGCGCCAGGTAAGGGCCGAAGGTGACTGCAGCTGAGGTCCATGCGAGAATATTTAAAACAACTCAGACGACGAAAAGGGTTGGCTGTCATATGGAAACAAAAATAAGCATAAAATACAACAAAACAAAGAAAAAAAAATGCAACAAATGCGAACATTTACAATGCATGTGCTATGAACATTCTATGAACATATGTGTGTGCCTGTGTGTGTGTGCGTGTGTGTGTGTGTGCCCAGACAGCCGCAGGCCAATGCTTGGATTGCATGCAAGCGGACACTGAAAGGACTCGACTCAGAACACCAGCTGGGTGGGTTAAGCTCCTTGGGCCACCTCTGGCTCAAGCTTTATGAGTTTGAAGCTGAACTACTCAATATTTGAGTAGCGACGGCGGTTGGCAAATCAGCAGCTCCTATCAGGGGCGTAGACGGGAAACTCAAAACGGGGGGAGCTTGCTAAAGAGTTTTGCATGAAAGCTAAAATGAAATTAATTTGATTTTTCTCTACTAAGAATGTTGTAAGTGTTCCTTTTATATTTCCTTTTAATTTTTATACCCTGAACCCATTGAAAATGGGTAAAAAAGGGTATAATGGTTTTGTGCAAATGTATGTAACAGGCAGAAGGAAGCATCTCCGAC
>SCDT01000867.1:0-19754 GCA_004143765.1 Drosophila melanica
AATAATATATATAGTTTAAATTAAGCAAAGTTTTGAAAAAAAAAACAACTTTTTTTTTTTGCCTGTCAAGAAATTCATTTGCTTTGTTCGGGCTTTAAAGGAAGATATTATATTGATATTAATTAATAAGTTATGTTTTGTGAAAATCTTAAAAATTGCATACGGATTTAGAAAAGTATGACGAAACAAAGTTCGAATCAAAACCTCGGTTGATGGGTGTGTAAAGCTTGGCTAAAGAGCCACAGCCTCGATTAATTTCTTCGACCGAACAAACACAAATGTTTGTTTAAAAAAATTAATGAGTTTTTAGAATACTATTTGAAAATGGTTTCAAATGGTTATTATACCCGAAACGGGTGTCGTATTCAACAAATCCCGCAAGTCCGCAATCAAGTTTTAAAGCCATCGCGAAACCCCTTGTCATTGTCATCGTCGCAACCCGCAGTGTGCATTTAATTAGGTCTCTGGAATAAACTCGGGCTAAAGAGCAAACCTTAATAGCGAATTACACACAACATTTGAGAAACATTTGCGTTTGCATTTTAAAACATGCTCATGCAAATTAAATCCCACGGTAAAGGACGTGCCAAACCATATCCTTGTGCGTTTCCTTTATGCAATGCGTGCGAGCGCCTTTCTTCTTCATCTTTGACGTTACATTTTTATATTTAATTTGGCTTTATGGGCACTGCCGCACCTTATTTCATTTTGAACAAACAAAGAGCGCGCAAATAAAGAAAATCAAGCAAAAAGAAAAGCAAAGGCAATGCTATGCTCATGTGTGAAAAGGCATTTAAAGCTAAAGCTGAATTGTAAAAAGCCAAAAAGGAAGCCAAACATATTCGCATCAAGCGCCAAAAGTCACGAAGTGGGGCAGAACAGACGTGGCAAGGGCAGGGTAGTTTGAGGATGGGTAGTGGCATCTCTCTCACCCTCTCACCACACCACACCCCAACCCCCCCTTCCCGTCCACCACCCTCTCGCAATCCGTAGAGTGCTAGGTAAAGGCAAACGTGCGCTTGGCTTTCACTAATTGTCTTTGCTGTGCGTGCGTGCGCGCTGTAAGCGCGTGTGTGCGTGTGTCTGTGTGTCTGTGTGTGTGTGTGGGTGGGTGTTGGTTGGTGTTTGCCATGTTGCTGATAATGGTGGGGGGTTTGAGATGGTTGCATATATTTTACGGTTGTTTAGCCTCGCGTATGCGGCAGTTGCCTTTTATGGCCCCCTAAATGGCAGCCTCTTTCAACGCATTTTCATTTGCCCAACCGCAAAATTTACTGAAAAATTCCAAATGATATGTAAATTTGAAATTCCTGAGTTGAATTATTTTTTTCATTTAATTCTTAGTTCTTTTTTATTTTAGATTATTGTTGCACACCTGGCCAATTATGCAATCTATTTATGAACACACTGCAATCTCATTATTCACTCGATGATCAAGAATACATTTTAATAAAGGCAAACGCTATAGCGATACGCTATGTCAGACACTTCCGTTCGGTTGACGCAACAAAAATTTTGTATATACACTCAGAGAAAAGCATTAAATTCTTAACTTATTATATTCCAAAGTACAATTTTTAAAAAATTTCAAACAGTTTTTTTGTACTTTGTGTTTTACGCTTATAACAAGTATGCAGTAAAAAATGCTTAAACAAAATTTTCCTTTTTTTTTTTAAAGTATTTATAAAATTTTTTAATCAAATTTGATTTATTCTTAGCTAAAAAAATATTTAAAGAGTTTAATTCAATTAAAAATTTAAATGAACAACTCATTTTGGAACTATTTTCATTTTTAAATGTGTAGGAAATGTAGATACCTTGCATTAAATATAGACCAGTTAGCATGTATTATACCAGCATATACACACACACACACGCACACACACACACATATATATATGCACAATTATATTTACGCCTGCACTTACCGCATGTCAATCAAAAATCTCCAACTGTGACGCTCGCCACAGGATTCCGTTTATGGGTCGTCACACTGTTGGTTTGTTTGTCATACTTCTAGCTTGGTCTGGCAAATTCCCGGTGCCAATTAAATGTCGCTTGTAGATTGTCATGCGGCTGGCTGGAGGCGGGGGGGCAAAGGCAACGGCAATGCCAAAGGCATTTATATGACAATGGGGCAACAATGGTAATAAGGCAACGGCAGGCTATCCAAGCGATAGGATAAGTCACTCACTCGGTCGCCGGGCGGCTGGCGCTCAGCGTGGTGCTCGCATGTCCTGCCAAAGTAAATTAATTGCAGACCTTTGGTAGGTGGGACTGGGGACCTGTTCCCATTTTTCATGTGGCGGCTTCTGCTCGTGCAGCTGATGTGCAAATTAACATTACCATCAACAAGAAACAGCAATAAGAACGACTCCTGCGGTCTTGCGCTAAACTTGGAACTTGCGTGGATTAATCGACCTGATTAACCGCACACGCAGAGGCCCCCCGTTTAAAGGCCCCAGCACGACAAAACACCCAAAGTCGCATCCGGCCTGCCTATTCATTATGCAATTATTTTGAATGACTCTCGTAAGTGATATTTCCGCATGCGCTTGTGTTGTATGGAATGCATTTCATTTGGCCAAGAATCTTTTGGGCATTTGTCTAAATGCCAAATGAGGTTAATGCTAAGCCGATGAATTCGGGGACACAGAACTAATTTTATATATTATACATATATATGCTGAGTAATTGTTCAAGTTAAGCTAAAAAGAAAAAACAACATTTATTCGATTGTGGCCCTTTTAAATGAAACTATATAAATTCAATCATAAGACGACATACTTTTGATAATAAATTGAAAAAAGGCAGAGTTTTAATTTGTCCGTAAATTGTAATTAAGTTAAGGATAGTATCATTATTGAGACTTTAACATTTGCTTTTCACATTTCATATTCATATTTCAGTTGTATTATCGATCTTCGTTTTCTGTTATTTGCAAGTTCTGCTATTTTCTGTTTATTAGTTAACAGTCGCGCCGAAACCACGATTGCTCTACTGATCCGCATCTATCGATAAATACAGTGTTACATTGTGCGTACAGAGCAGTGTTGGGCAGCGCATATGTGAAACATTAAATATTTCTTTCAAAACAAAAACATATATGTATAAAGTTGAAATTATAATCAAAATTAGCAATGTATTTCCATACAGCTGTCATGAATTTTTTAAACCTATATTTATGTTTAATATTAACAGCTATACCACTTTCAATCACAGCTGCTTTATTGATCTGCACCTATCGATAACTACAGTGCGCTGCTCAAAATCAGCTGACTCTATGAATAGAATTGTTGAACGGGGGTGTTTCGGTTTACTCATCAAGCGGCGATTTCGTGCATTTTTACTATATATGGTCACGAGTCGATAACAGATATGGGTAAACAAGTTACTGGCCTGTCAATCAGTTCTGTTAGAAGTGTTTGAGATATAGCACGTAAACTACGAACAATATGGCGACGAGTCAATTGAATATTTTAGATTTGAACGACTATTGTCTGGGTCATATACTAAAATACCTGGAAATGAAAGATCATGTGCAGTTTGGGGAAACGTGTTTGCGATTTCGTGAAGTCTTAAAAGAGTGGTCATGTGTCCTCTATCCAGAATTTGAAATAAAATGCAGTTTTGATACAGATTGCGCCAACATTAAATGGCATTTAAAGCTGTTTTACATAGTTTGTGACGTCATTAAAAACCTTCTTCTCGAAATTGGCCCAGCCCAAGAGCAAAGCTTACTAGAGACTGAATTTTCCATTGACCAATTTTGCAATCATGTCAAACGCATGAAAAACTTGGAACACTTTGCCATTAACATGGGAAATTTTTTCGAGGTAATTTTTAAACAGGCGAAATCAGGACGTCCTCAATTGATGGAAAGCACATTCAGTGCCCTGGAGTGTGTGCCTAAAATAAAAAGCGTTAGTGTAAAATACCGACTGAACGGGTAAGTGTAAATACATAAATTATTCCGTTATTGTCTACGTTTCAATTAATTTGATTTATTTGCTGCTAGTTTCAATTCATGCAGCTTGATGAAGATGAAACGCCTGCAGGAGATTTCAATAGATACGATAATTGATGTAAAGGATCTTGTTGAAATATGTAAATCAAATGGAAATCTTCGGGTCTTATGGTTGCGCGCCGTTGTCGGTGAACTAACGGATATTGTGCCGCATTGCCGAAACTTGGAGGAACTCACATTCACAATGCAAGGTGCACACACATCATATGCTCGCCTAGCTGATCTGACCAATCTTCAAAAAGTGGTCATAAAAACTGGAAATTCGATTACGTCCAGCGCCAAACTAACTGAACTTATTGATGCATTTGCGGCTGGACAGCAACAATGCCAATTACAGAGCTTCACTTTGCTATACAGTATAAGCCGCGAAGAGACCACTAAACTTATTCAATTGAAATCCTTAAAGGAATTACGTTGTGCATTTGAAGATGCAAGCTGCATAGATTTGTTGACGGAGCTAACTGAACTTGAAGGCCTTTACATCCAATTGGGGCGTTCTAGCGCTGGCGCCAATGAATGTTTAAATATTCTGAAATCTTGCAGAAAACTGCAGCGCCTCCATATAATCTCCAATTTGGGCATGGACTTTGTGGAAAAGGCGATGGACGTATTGCTAGGGGTTCGTAATCCTGAAAAGCAAAAGCCCTTAGAATTGTATTCTACAGGTGTTCTGCATTTATTCACTAAAGATGAGGTGAGCACGAAAACAATAATTCCCCTAAATCACGTTCATTACTTTTGTATATATGTATTTCCAGGAAAAACTGGTTGACAATGCCTACTGTGTTGTAGTGAATCACTCAGAGAAACTACGCGCATTGCCGTGGAGAATCGTTACATAGATTAATAATACATATCTATAAGCACGAGCGATAAGAAAGCTTATAAAATTGTGCATTGAGGTGAAAAGCTTAATTGTGTTAAACAAAAAAGCAAAACAAAACAACACCTGTGACGATTATATGTATTATAGCAGCGAGCAAATGAACGAAAAACTTACCTCATGTATTAATTGAAATGAACGAAATCAAAAATGTACCACAAAATATTTTATAAGAATTTAGCATAGCATTAAAACGCATATATAATTTCTTGGCTCAAAATCTTATTATTCATTATGCAATTATTTTGAATGACTCTCGTAAGTGATATTTCCGAGGCAGTTCGATGTGTATATTTCATGCGCTTGTGTTGTATGGAATGCATTTCATTTGGCCAAGAATCTTTTGGGCATTTGTCTAAATGCCAAATGAGGTTAATGCTAAGCCGATGAATTCAGGGATACAGAACTAATTTTATATATTATATAAATCTATAAATTCAATCATAAGGCGACATAATTTTGATAATAAATTGAAAAAAGGCACAGTTTTAATTTGTCCGTAAATTGTAATTTAGTTAAGGTTAGTATCATTATTGAGACTTTCACATTTGCATTTCACATTTCATATTCATATTTCAGTTGTATTATCGATCTTCTTTTTCCGTTCAGTTATTTGCAAGTTCTGCTATTTTCTGTTTTTTAACGATCGTTCTGATCGTTAACAGTCGCGCCGAAACCACGATTGCTCTACTGATCCGCATCTATCGATAAATACAGTGTTACATTGTGCGTACAGAGCAGTGTTGGGCAGCGCATATGTGACANATAGATCTTCGTTTTCTGTTATTTGCAAGTTCTGCTATTTTCTGTTTATTAACGATCGTTCTGATCGTTAACAGTCGCGCCGAAACCACGATTGCTCTACTGATCCGCATCTATCGATAAATACAGTGTTACATTGTGCGTACAGAGCAGTGTTGGGCAGCGCAGATGTGAAACATTAAATGTTTCTTTCAAAACAAAAACATTTATGTATAAAGTTGAAATTATAATCAAAATTAAAAATGTATTTCTATAAAGCTGTCTTATGAATTTGTTAAACCTATATTTATGTTTAATTTATTATGGAATCTGTTGTTTGCATTTTAAATATTAACAGCTATACCACTTTAAATCACAGCTGCTTTATTGATCTGCACCTATCGATAACTACAGTGCGCTGCTCAAAATCAGCTGACTCTATGAATAGAATTGTTGAACGAGGGTGTTTCGGTTTACTCATCAAGCGGCGCATTCGTGCATTTTTACTATATATGGGCACGAGTCGATAACAGATATGGGTAAACAAGTTACTGGCCTGTCAATCAGTTCTGTTAGAAGTGTTTAAGATATAGCACGTAAACTACGAACAATATGGCGACGAGTCAATTGAATATTTTAGATTTGAACGACTATTGTCTGGGTCATATACTAAAATATCTGGAAATGAAAGATCATGTTTTAGTGAATCACTCAGAGAAACGTATCATAAAGCCGACATTGCTTCAATTTCATTAAAGAAAGAGGGTGTTTGTGAGGTTTTAGGAAATAAACACTGTGACGATTACATTTATTATTATTTATTATTAGTAAACTTACCTCATATATTAATCGAAATGTACGAATGCAAAAGTGTGCCACAAATATATATTTTATAATATTATGTTGCGTAGCATTAAATCATTAAACAAACATAATTTATAATTGTAACAATTAAGTCTTAAAAATGCCACGCATATTTCTGCGGTGATATGAAATATGGTCAAATGAATTAGCTAGCCATTCTCGACATAAATCTACACGAAATAATGAAACATTAAAAATAACAAACGTGCAAGTGTCCCAAACTTATGCGTCTGTGGGCGTGACGTCACGTGACCATACTTGTGTTTAGGTTAAAAAAAAAAAAAACAATAATTATAAATATTTTTAGTTTAATCATGTATTTAACATCCAATTATCTCGCTTTTGTCAGTCCATCTTCTAGTGAAGTAAGTTGTATTTTGACTTTTCTTACAGATCGACTCTGGACCTGAGCTACTTTTTTACCCCCCCGATTGCTCTTTGGCCGCGCGCCAGGTGTGTGCTGTCGTATTTCGAGGCCCAAGCATAATGTAATTAGTTGCAACAGCTCAAGCGACAAATTTTGAAAAGGCAACAATATACGCCTACAATATACCCTATGCAATGTGTAACAATTCAAATTTAAGTTTCATATTTTTCAATTTGACAATTTGGTATACCCATTTGGTGACAGGATATGCAGCATAGAAAAAGAACTACAAAATTCCCAAGAATGTGCATAAAAAATTATTTGATCGCACGCATGAACGCTGATCAATGAATATATGTATGTATGCATATACATATATTATATTATCTTGACATGCTGTTTTTGTTGTTAGATAATTTGGCAATGAACCAAAAAAATAAGCGGCCACAGCAACAGCAACAACAAACAAAAAACAACTGAATTGTACAGGTGCGAAAACTCTGTGATCAGCACGACGGAAAACCCAAGTCAATGGCTATCGGGCCATGTATGTCTCAGCCCCAACACGGCCCCTCTCTTCGATTCCGCTAACTGAAGATCGTGCCCTTAATGAAGCTTCTGCCCTTTCAGCCGTAAAGCTTTTTGTTTAAGGTGTATCTTTGATTTTAGTGCGTATTCAGACATTTATTTTTTAGAATTTCTTCGCAAAATATTGTTTATGTTTCGGTTGTTGTTTTTTTCTGGCCGCCGTTCGCTTGTTTATTTTTAAAGCATTTATTGATATTTTGTTGCCCCTACATTTATTGTATGGGGTCATAAGGGCAATTACTTAATGTTGTACAAATTTCTTGTTAGTACCACTTAGAAATTAAAATATCTTAAATAAATAATTAATCAACTTTGTAGAAAGAATTAATTATTATAATTATGAAAGCGTAAATTGACAAGTTTTATAAGCTTCAATTGAAAATTTAAAAAAAAAGTTTAGTTATTTGAGTTAATTGCATTTAAAAGTGGTCTACAAGTTCTTGAACCACTCAATTGTGGGGCAATCAATGTGGTTTGGCCTTAAAACGTTAAAAAGTCAACGTTAAACAGATTGCCCAACGCACGCATCGTTTGGCCACGCCCACAGTGTGTCAAACACGCTAATTTACTGTTACATTATTTACATACACACACACACACACACACACACACACACACACACAGTGAAACACAGACAACGATAAAACTGAAAGGTTGTCACTTTGGAGGCGTTAGGCGGTCGGTCGTTCGTTTCGTGGCGCAGCGGGAACTGGGAACTAAGAAAAACAACGAAGAATTCCATCAACGAGGAGGTGACAACAGGGCGCATGAGCAATGTCTTTGTCATTGGCAACATGCGAGATATGTTCCCAAGAAGAAAATCCTGCGATAGGCGCTTCAAATTTAATAAAATATGTTTTTTCATTTATTTATACAGTCAAAACTATTCATATTTATGGCCTAAAGAATTGTGCGTTGGCTGTGGGCAATTTAGAAATGCGCTGGCATACAATACACAAAATGTTGCTAAGCTATAGAACGTCAACATGAATGCAATCCACAAATTTTCCCGCCAATTGCAGGCCAAGCCGAAGTGTATACAAACAAACGTACGCACACTCACACACACACACATACACACACACGCACGAACACACAGGAATCAACAACCCCGAAAAAGCCGCAACGCAAACAGGGGTGGGGGCGGGTGTGGGGCTGGCCGAGTGGGTTGCGATTGGGTTGGGTTAGGTTAGTCGTCACCTGACGCTCGCAACATCGGCTGCCAAGCTCAAGCTGAAACCAAAAGCCGGCAACTGGCTCAGCCCACCATCCACACACCCGCCCATCCACCCCGCTCGCTAACCAGCAAGCCCTACACAGTTCTGTTATTTACATTTTGTTTTGCCGGCTTTTCTTCTTCGCCCGCGACGCACGACACAAAACCGAACGCTTGCCGACAGAACGCGACAGCCCTTCGGCTGCGCTGTCGCTTCGTGTTCGCCTGTGACAGCGGCCCCGGGTCCGAATCTGTTCGACTAGCGCATCAGTTGGCAACGGCCCGCACGATAATACGGACGTGTTTCTTTTGCTTGAATTTTTTTTTTGGAAAAGTTTTTTGAATAAGCATTTTTGAGGTGTATGTGTTATATTTTGAGTTATTGCGATTTGCATCTAAAAGTGCAATTAGCATCGCATAATTTGAGAATTCTGTGCAATTAATTGAGAGATTGCCTGGGCTAGCCAGACCTGACCAAAGAGAGTACCCACAAATGAATTGAATAAAAGTGCTAAAAAACATTTCAAAACTCTGTGCTTTTCAAGAAACACCAACAGCTGATTTAAAAAACCAAAAGGTAAATCTAACAACAAAATAAATACAAATAACATATAAAAATATGTCCCCTTCTGTGACGGAAACACAATCCGCACATGTTAATTAAAGACAGGCGCACACCGAATATTTAAAAAAAAAATGAAAGAGATTGAAAAGTTTTTTGAGATGAAAAATGTTATTGAGGGTGCCAATCCATCCATCACTCAATTGCCTGTTCAGTAATTTTTATATTCTGCTTGCGACAGAATAATTCTCTATTTGTTTCTCGCAGAATTTTCTATTTTTTTGTTTTTTTTTTTATTTATTATTTTTCTCTCTATTTGCTAACGCCCCTTAACAACTGTGCATTAAATTAAATTTCGAAATTTAAATTGAGAGCATAAACTGAGAAAAAAAAAAAACACAATGCCCATGTGTGTTTTTTTTTGTTGTTGTTTTTTGATATTGTTTTTGTTATTGTTATTGTATTGTATTCCATTGCGTCAGTCCCTGTTGCGGCAGCACCAGGCCCGCTCGTAATACCAATTCCAGACCCAGACCCAGACCCAATCGTCTGGCCGTTAGCGATAAATAATCAGCAACCGCTTTGATTTGCGTCTGGTGCCATAAATATTTATGCAACTGGACGCACTTGTTTAAACAGGCAGCACTTCATAAGTAGCTCGACCCGATTGATCCGACTTGGCCAGAACAGTTGGCCGTTAACGAAATTGTTTATGGCTTATGCAATTTTTGCCCGGGGCACGCCTCCTAATTAAAAGTTCCATCTGCCCCGCCTGGTTTCCCGGCTAGGTGAATGGGAAATTATCGGCCTTATTGTTTTGATGTTATCAGCTGAGCTGCCTCTCGTTGGTTGTTATTGTTGCACCGCCAGTTTGTTGCATGTTGGCTAACAAAATAATTGACAAAACAAATCATTTACGTGGCAAAAGTTTTGAGGCCCAAAACCGCCCATAGTTTAACTGCACACGGCGGCAAAGCACGCAACACGACAAATTCGACGACATCCAAACAACAAATGCAAACACACAATAATATTCGCGAATGGATGGAGGAGGGGCGGGGGGACTGGCTGAAAGGGGACGCAAAGACAAAAACTACGACTGAAATATGTATAAATAACAGCATTATAATGAGAGACAACAATATAAATTCCAATGTTGCAGTCTCTGGCCGCCAGATTAGGGGCATAACATTTTCGTTGCAATTTGTGGCATAAATGAGAAGTGCAGCGAATTAAAGAGAAAATATATTTAATTTCAATTTAATTGTTTAATGCTTTAAAGGTTTTTTGAATTTTAAGAAACAAGCTATAATATGTAAATGGAAAGTATCATCTGATGCTTCTGATATTTTTTTTATAGAATTTAAACAACTTTTTTTAAATTTCGATATTAAAATCAAAGTAAATTTTGATGCACATCAGTGAAGAATTGGGTTCGAGCCCCAGTCTAGAATTTTGTTATATTATGTTAAAGCATAAAAGTAGAAAAAAACAATACTTAATATAATAATGTAAATATTTCTCGGTAATTTTCTTGCTAGTTAAATCGCAATTTCGTTAATAGATACTTCTGTTTTCTCAATAATCCTTAACTATTTCAACTTAACGTAAACGTTCTTAACAACTTCCAAGATATCAATTTAACTCGAATTTGATGCATGTTTATATTATATAATATACGCAAATCGAGCTCGGCATTGTGTATTTAAATAATGGTTAATAAATTTAATTGTGTGTGATCATTTTCGTTTTATGTTATTTTTCGTTAGAAATGATGAGAAGCATTTGATTCTTGTGAATAGATTGTTTATGAAACATCTGCTGGACGGGCGTATTCCAGTGTTTTTATTTTTGACAATAAATCTGCCTCTTGATGTGCATCAAGTGCCAACTGGCTAGATTTATATATTATTAGATATATATGATTAGATAATTATCTAAATTCGAAAACATTTTTTTGACATACATTTTTGTAATAATTTATTATAGTTATCAAGGAATAATGCTGATTCTGTAAATGTAATAATGTAATCAAAACAAGTGGAAAACAAAATTTAACCGCAGTTTAAATTGTATTATGGAAAAAAACCGCAAATTTGCCGCATGTGGCTGGGAATGTGAAGGGTGTTTATTTGGTTTGTGGCTTACAGTCGATTGCCTGATTTGCACACACACACACACACACACTGACACACACACACACACAACACTGCAACAGTCGACATGTTAACAAGTTAACAAGTTGTTAAACACACACCGTGGGGCAGCGCAGTTTTTACAGCCTGTTTTGTGTAAAAATCCCAACATTTATTGCTATTAGTTTTTGGTTATTGCCCGCGTCACGTTGTTAGCGATACGGCATGGCAGCCCCCGTTCCCGTTCCCGTTCCACCCATGCATTCGGCCCCCGCTGCGGCATTACGACCCGCAAATAGTTCTGGGCGAGCCTGACAAATGTCGGCTCAAGTGCCTCCCCCCAGCCGCCGACGAGGTTTGTTTATTAAAATCGAATTGGGACTTATTGGGCGCACGCTAAGGGCGCCTAATAGCAGGCAATGCTGTTGCTTTTATTGTACGCCCATTTCTGTAATATTTTCGGTATTATGGCCATATAAACGTATAAGGAGAAATTATGAAAGATTGCCAAGAATGTAACTTAGAAGTGGAAACGAAGGAAACATTCACCTTGAACTTCTCAGACAATTGCCTTTTCTTATCAGATATATATTGATAGCCTATGCTGGGGTATAGGCTTTTGACCTTTTCTTTGTAACTATATGTATCAATCTTGTAAATCGGAAATTTGTTATTTACTCTCTGAAGCACTACTTTTTCTTTGTTTTTTCTTCGTTTATCATTATTTGTTTAATTTCCCTTAGGAATACTCGATCCTCTCTCTCTCTCTCTTTTTAATAGTCGCTCATGAATTTGTGAAAATCGCATAGAACGGCGATCTTCTTCAGCTAGAAATTAAGCAGCTGCTGCTGCCACTTTTGCTGTCCTTGGGAGCATGTGCGATCTTCTGTGACGATTGTACAAATAAATAGTCTGGCATATAGTTTATACGCCTTGGAAATAGTTTATGCCGTCAATAAATGTGCAAAAAACTTTATGGCGTTTTAATTGTTTTTTAACGAATGGCGGTGACGTGCAGCAGGAAGAACTCAGGTTCTTTTTCTGAAAAACGAGGGCAACATGTGCCTGCGCGAGTTTTGGGCTGATTGGGTTGATTCAGTCACTTAGCCAATCAAGTTTTCCTCGCTGGCTGCTGTTTATTTATGTGCGCTTAATTTATATTTTTAGTCTGGTTAGCTGCCTCAGCACACTTGCGATAGTTGCCATTGTAACGAAATTATAAAAATTTCAACGGCTTTGTCATCGTCGCCCCGCTGGGCGCAACAATCGACGGCCCTCCCCCCCTACGCCAAAAAAAAAAAATAATAATAATAATAAAAGAAACAACAAACAGAAAAGTCGGAACAAAGAACCAAAAATGAAATGAAAATCTGTACCGCATTACCTGCGCATATTTTTGTGGTTACTGCATCAGAAATCGCGTCTGCCCCTTTGCAAATGCAGAAACAGCATCGGCATCGGCATCGGCATCAGCATCAAAGCAGCCGTCGTATTAACTTTTCATCTAAACAGGCGCAGCAGCAGCAGCAGCTATTAAAATCAGAAAATTTGTGGCGCGGGCGTGTGATGGAAAATTCCAAGCATATCAAAACCATTTGGGCCACAATTGCGATTGTAATTGCAATTGCAGGTTGCAGGTGCCGAGATGCTCGCTAATTTATGAGCCGTGCATTGTGGGTAAATGGAACCGTAAATTGCCACTTTGAATTAAACAAGATGCCCAGCCACAGTCCGCTGACAAGGTCGCTTGTCCGCACATGCATACCGTTAGAGGAGAAGCGCTGGCTCCACCAAAGCTGCCCAGCAGCTGCATGCCCCAGTTGCGGCAATAATGGGGAAATGAGCTAAGCACCAAAAAAGAACACTGCTAATTAGAATTGGACTAAGAAAACAATCCATTTCCTATGCTGAAGAGACCGACGATTAGCGAGTCTTTTCGGATACATTTTCAATGATAAAAAACTTCAAAGGAATTGGATTAAATTCACACACAGTTATATCACAATTGAATGCAGCTAATTAAATTTTCGAGAGTGTTGAAAATTCAATCACTTTAAGAGCTTGACAATATTGTACCTAATTAAAATCTATAATATGTTTAAATTTTTGGGTCTGTAATCCACTCAAATTGATTGCCATCAATTTTTTGATTTCTGTTTTTCAATTTCAAAAAGTCTATCGGAAATATTTTACGCAGAAATAAAGAAAATCATAATGAGTTTTTTTTCTTGAAAAACAGTTAAACACACATTTTAAATAGAATTTTAGAAATGTGGCAATAAACTTATTGTTATCATGCGTAGAAATGTTAACTAGTATTAATTGCATTACTTCTCTTTAATTAACACATAAATGCATCAAAAACTCAGCTCAATAATCGAAGAAATTAAAATTTAAAAACAAGTGTTGCAAAATTCAATAACAAGCAATTCCGATAGTAAACATTTGCCATAACCGATAGCTTTGATAGCTCAATTAAAAAATTCGCAATATGCAGAGTATAAACACATATGCATAAAATATACTAATAAATCTATCTCAGCTGCATATAGCAATAGATATATCTCTCTATATATTTATATGTATGCAAAATGCATTTCACTTTTACGAAATGCTCGCATATTAAATGCCTAAATACAAAAGTACGGCACATAAATAAATTATTATCTGATTGATGTTTTCCCCGTCAGGAAATGATTTGCCAATGGCGTGAAAGATACTCTCACTACCTTTTGTACTATTTTGTTGTAGTTCGTTTTTTTTGTTGTTGTTGCTTTTGCTGTTGTATTTCTGTAAGTGCACATTGCGGACTTTGTTAGGGGTTTACGTGTTCCGGTTTCATGTGCCAAGGATTTGTATAAAGTTTTCTTTTATTGATTGGGAAGTGTGGAGCGCGGATCTGGCTCGGCAAGCGAAGCGAAATAATTAGCAACTAACTGGAAATGTTGGGCCATAAATTCAGTGCTGACATTTCATGTCAAGGCTCGGCAGCGAATCGATTGATAAATTAATCAAAATTAGGCCTTGAGAGTGCATAATAAATATTTATAGCATTGCTATTCCCCCCACCGACTACAGCAAATCCAGTCTTAGCCTGGCGTGTCTTGGCGGCAAAAATAAAAAAAAAATACAAAAATATATTTTTCAATTTCAACTGCAATTTAAACGTCCATCAATAACCCGTAGCCAGGCAGGCGACTGGATGTTCCGGACGGGCAAATCGCCAACTAAAACGTTAAAGCACAGATTAAACACTCGACGTGGTATTTGCAATCGGGCCATATTTCATGCTACGTACATATATATACGGTACAAAGCCGAGAAATGAACTCGGTCTGACAACGAAGCCACTTAAGCCAAGTTGGAGTAGGAGCAGCAGCAGCAGCAGCAGCAGCAGCAGTGGAAGAAGAAGCAGACAAGCACCCAGTCCCGCTGCCAGTCCTGGCTGGGTGCGACTGACAAATGAAGACTGACATTTACAAAACAGCTGAAAAACAAAACCGAATCATTCGCGAGCAACTTGTCGCGACAGTTTGAGTTTTTAAAAGCAACTTGTTGTCATAAGGCCGAGTCGCGAGTTTTTCTTCTTCTTTTCTCTTTTTGTGTTTTAAATATATTTGTAGCTGGAAAATGTTGGGTGGAGGAGCGCTTATTGTGTACGTGAAAGATTTAAAATAAAACCACTTAGCGGCAGCTTCATTTTTTGACAATTGCTAAAGCCTTCGCATAGCTTGACAAAGTGTCCCCGGAGATTTTATGGCCAATGGTATAGGGGGGATTTTGTGACAATTGTCTTATATGCCAAAGATATTTATGATACTCGGAAATTTGGAAAACTCGCCAGACAAACATATAAAGTAATAATTAAAATAGTGGATTTTTAGTAAAAAATTTAGCTGAAATTAAATAACTATTTTAACTTAACAGATACATATAAAATCTGTCTCAATCTAGAGATTACTATAATTATACTATAATTATGAGTACACATAAATCAGAAAAAATTGATTTTCAATAATGCACCTATTTGAAATCTAGACGATAAAACATCATCAAAATGCTATCAAACATGAAAATCTGTTAGGTTTTGACAAAGTTATGAGAGTTTGAAGGGTGGGAGCTATGGATCCAAGAGTTTTACATGTCAAAATTTTTGACGATTTTACATAATTTTTGACCATAAATTTGACCCCCTCGAAATCGGTTTTAATGTTGTTTTTTATACTAATTATAACAATTTTAAACGAATAAAAACAAAAATTCGCAATTAAAAGTTTACAAAATTTTTTTTTCGAAATTGTCTAAGGGGGGAGGGGGGTCCTGTTATTTTTACCAAAAAATTTAAAAAAAAAATTTTCAAAAATGCAAATATTTTAAATGCAGAAATAAATTAAGCAATAAAACATGATCAAAATGCTATCAAACATGAAAATCAGTTGAGTTTTGACAAAGTTATGGGAGTTTGCAATATGGGAACTATGGATCCGAGAGTTTTACATGTCAAAATTTTTGTGAAGTTTGGCAATTGACAATTCTAATCGACTAAAAACAAAAATTCGCAATTAAAAGTTTAGAACATTTTTTTTTCGAAAATGTTTAAGGGTAATTTATTGTAAATGTAAAATGAATCTACAGGACAAACATTACCACATATCTAATGGAAATTGAACAGCAAAAGAATCCATTTATTTATTTACTTAAGACACTGCTCACCTGATATGTAATATATTTTTCTATATCGCATTTATTGCAATTTAAGCAAGATATTTTATCCAATATCAATATATATATTTTTTCTTCCCTGCTGACTCTTTCAATTAAGTTTGTTTATTTTGATTGCAATTTAAACAATTAATGTCAAACTGCATACGAGCTTAATTATTGTGTTACTCTTTCACATTACTGAACAAAAATTTATTTACACATTTCTAAAAATTTTGAGCCATTCAAATTAATTGAATTTCATCTCATTGGCCTTTTTCTATGCCGTGTTCAGCACTTTTTATTGTGTACTTATTTATTTAAATTTTAATATGAATAAAAGCGCAATGCTTGCGAAATATGCGGCTTATTTAAATATTAACAAAATAGCTGGGCCACAAATAAATAAGTTAAAGCAAATATCAGAAAAATACGTGAACTGTGTTACAACAACAATGGGGCGGTGGCTCATGGGGGTGGCCCAAAAATAGCAACAGAAAATAAAGAAAAATAGAAAATAGTTGCATGCATTTACGTGGACTCGATGTCCACCTGCGGCGCGTCCAAGTGCTTCAGGCGACTGCCTCATCATCATCATCAGCATCATCATTGTCTTTGCCTGTCCATTTTAATATAATTTATATGTATTTTTAGCGCAATTTTCATTATTAACTAAAACCTGTCAGTTGCACACACTCATACACACACACACACTAACACCTGGCGACTGTGCAGCGAGGCGTTGATTTGAATGTCAGGCTGGCAAGTTTTCAGCTGGCGGCGGCTTTTGTCTGGCAGCCGAGAGCGGAAATTTTGTTCAGTGTTGAAAGTTGTCAACATTTTGAAATGCCGCCTGGCGCAACAAGTTGCCAGCAACAAAATAACGGAAACGTGTCGCCGTTGACGTTGCCAGACGCTTGAATCAAAGTTTTCGCTCCTCTTCCATTTCACAGACTCATCGAGGGCATTCTCTAAATTTATGAAATGAATTTTTAAACGCAACTTTAAACTTTTTTATTGCTTTGAGAGTTGCAGCAGCAGCGGCAGCAGCGGCAGCAGCTGCAGCAGTAGAGGCAGTTGCAGCATCCTAATTGTGGCAAACTTTCGCACACGCTTCATATCCTGCACGGGCGCTGATAGTATGTCCTGCCTGGCAGCCAGCCTGTGTCCTGTGTCTGTGTTTGGTGAGCCGCCTGTCCCATTGGCGTTGTCCCTGTCGCTGTTCATTGACTTTGGCAGCAACAACAGCCAGGACAACGTTGTGAATGTGCAGAGACAGGACACGCACACACACACACACATACACACACACACACATACGCACCGTGACTTTGTTTTTAATACACTCCAGTGGCCGTTGCATCGATCGCCAGGACAAACAAGGCGCCTGTCGGTGTCTGCCAGCCGCAGTTCATTACTCCTCCAGCCACGTCCTGCGGCCAGCCTTCAGTCAGTCACTGTGCACTGACTTTTCATGCTCATATTTTTGTGCCACGCAACGTCGTGTTATCCCTTCGCTAACGTCAAGCCATGACAAAGATTATCAATGGCCAAGACTGCAACGGATATTGGCCACGCTCGAGACTTGTTGTCAGCCTTAATCCAATACTCCCTATGCCACATCAATATCAATCGCAAATGCAATCGCCCAGCTATATTTTGTTTACGCTCAGCATTTCTATGGCAGCTGCGCTTCCTGCTCATCGATTAAACGTTAAATTGTTATTACCATATTTAGTACGGGTCTGTTACGCAGACACGCACACACACACACACACATACACACATACACAGAAACAACAAGTAGTCCCCAGGCAACCCCTTTGGGTCAATCAACATTTCGCACAACATCAAGAATGAATATTCAACGAATTAGCATATACACTCAAAGAAAAACAAATCTTTACTCTGTTTGAGTTAACATTGTGAATAAATTACAATTTATTTATGCAATTATTATTTTAAGTATTACTCTATCTCTATTCACAAGAGTGAATAGGAAAACAAAAAAAAAAAAAAAAAGAATGCAATTCGAATATGCTTTGTATAGTTACCTAAATACCAAAAGACTTATCAGATACATTTCATGTTTATAATATTAAAATTAAAGCTAATATTTTTTAGTAGAACAAATTTTTGACTTTTATAAATCATTAAAAATTCATCAAGCAATTCATTCACACATTATTTTATTTACAATAATTCCTTCCTTTCTTAAACTAAAGTAATTCTTTATTCACTTTTGAAATTTGAAAAAAAAAGAAATCAAAAAAGTGCGATTAAATTAGTTTTAGGTTATAAACCAATCTGGCGCAGCCAACTTCGCTTGGTGCTGCCAGATCGCTAACACGTTTGGAGCGTATGTTGCAAAATGAACAAAAATGTTGCCCCAACTCACGCTCGGTTAGGGCATATGCAAAGCAGGCGTCTGTTTTATGTCGCCCTGTGTGAAGGACTTTGGCAACGCATAAACATATTCGTGTGCCGGAATGTTTGGTATTTTGGCTGTTTGCAGCAGCCACAGGCCGCATCATCATAATTTGTTAAAAGCCGCTGTGGCAGGAAGTTGCCTCTGAAAATATATATATATATATATATAGATAAGCATGTGGTAACAAGTAGCCAGCACAAGTTGCAGGCACAACCTTGTCATATCCTGTTGACGGTTGGTGGTCCGTTGCCTTTGTCTCTGCAGCTGGCCCGCCCCGCTGGCCCCATCTCCGTTGCCTTCAGTGGCACGGCGGAAGTGTGAAATATTTTTTAGAGCACTCATTTTACCTTCTTCGAATGGAATTTTTCGCTCGAACGTATTTTATTGGCATTTTGTAGAAAATTTGTGGCGCTGGCTATGAAAATGCCACAAATTGTGCTCTACGCTTGCGGTTCAGCAATTTTCGTATTACATTTTTTTGCCCTCTCGCTATTTTCCTATTTTTTTTTGGGGGGGGGGACTAGCGAAAATGTTTGCTGAAAATGTTGTGCGCACACGGCGTATAATTGATTTAGCCAAATGGTTAAACGAATCAAAGCTGGGCAAATTGCGCGTGCAACTAATGTGGCAGCCGGGCAGTACGGGCTGGCGCATGTCCTGCACTCCGCCACGGAAAGGACACTGGCCCAACACGGCTGTGACGGCGCACCGGGGAACCTTTTAATTTTCGAGCCGCACACGTTGCATAATTTGTTGGCCATGTTGTCTAATTATGCGACAGTTGTCAATGAATTTGCATGCGATGGCAGTTTTTGATTTTGGCCAAGTTTACACCAGAGATTTCAAGCGTTGGCGTTTTTGCGCAAAAACGCGACAAATTTACTGCAATTCAATTACTAATTGAAAATACCTTGAAAATTCAATTGCAATTACTTTGACAAACAGGCAAAATAGAAGTAAAATTTTGAAGTAAATTTGTGATTTAAATTTGGGAATTATTTTTAGTCAAAGGAAAATTTATAAATATTAAAAAATATATACAAAAAAAAAGAGACACACAATTTTTGCACTCATTCGGACTTTGTAAAAACTTTAAAATAGAATATTCATTTTTTGGTCAAATTTTCGTTTGTTTTTTTCTATGTTTCTAGCATTTTTTTTTGGTATTTTTATTACGTTAATTTTGTTGAAATGTAAAAGCTTTTTTTATCTCTAAATTAATTAAATACTAAACCATGT